>MU182346.1:374582-385592 GCA_016904865.1 Pissodes strobi
TTCTTTAAAATGTGACGTACAGTTTGTGAAATTTAAATGTGACCGTTATCAATTTGTGTCGTTCGTTTGTCTTCATGGATATGTCCTTTTCCATTGACAAGAAACACTGATGATGGCTTAAGCCGAAAGCGCTTTATTACGCCATTTATAGAAGTACTTTTGGATTAAAATTTTTGCATGGAATACAAATATTGTTTCATTACTATGGTTAGTACATGCACACAGCCTTTACTCTTCAATATATTAATATGTTATACATTCAATATCTGAATTAAGCCTTGATTAAATTAAGATGGATAAATATGGTTCATAACCAGTGGGTGTGAAATCATCATCATCATACAGCTAATCTTGTCCACTGCTGGACGTAAGCTTCCCTTAACATTTTCTATCAGGTGCGGTTTTGTGCTGCTCTCAACCAATTACTCTACACTCTTCTAAGATCATCTGTCCAACGAGTTGGAGGTCGTCCTCAACTTCTTAACGCCTCGTGTCGGCGGCGCCACTCAATCACTCTTTTGTCCATCTGTCATCCCTTGCTCTGGCTAAGTGTCCTGCCCAAGCCCATTTCATATTAGCTATTCTTTCAACTACATCTATGACTTTGGTTCTTTGTCGTATTACTTCATTTGGTATTCTGTCTCTTAAGCTTACTCCGAGCATGGAACGTTCCATAGCTCTTTGGGCAACTCGAAGCCTTTCGGTAAATTTTTGTGTGAGTGTTCATAATGCCAAGATATTTAATACTATCTGCTTTAGATATATAAATATTTTCTGGAGTGCTTAAAAATTGGAAATCGGGCAGTTTATTATTTAGGTCTAGTTCCGCCAATCTTTTTACTTGGGTCCATGTGTTTCCTGAGTACAAAATTGCTGTGTCATCAGCAAAACTGATCACTTCTCCCTTCCAATTGCCTTTAAGTAGATCATTTATATAGATGGTAAATAAAATCAGACCCAAGACTGTTCCTTGCGGTACACCGCATGTAACAGGTCGATATTACTGCTTATATCTTCCAATTTAACATATTGAACCCGATCTTTTCAGTAGCTCTCTAATAAATTATAAGCACATAAATTATAAGCACTCCAACATTTCTTAGTTTTTTTTAAAAGAATACTATGCGACACGGTGTCAAACGCCTTAGCCAGATCAACAAATACGCAAATTGATGGTTTTTTTATCGTCCAACGCATCATAAATTTTACCAGTCAGAGCAGCTATTGCATCTTCAGTTGACATGCCCGATCGAAATCCGAATTGTTTATCTGAGAGTATATTTTGTTTATCCAAAAATGCAATAAGCCTACTTTTAATTATTTTTTCAAATAACTTCGAAATACTAGATATTAAGGATATCGGTCGATAGTTACCAAGTTCGCTCTTTGTTCCTCCTTTAAATAGAGGCCTAACTTCCCCAACTTTCAAAATGTTTGGAAATTCCCCAATTTTTAAACTTAGGTTAATCAAGTAGCATAGAACCATTGAAATCTCATTTAGTATTCCTTTGAGTGTTTCTACTCTCTAAACTATTAAAATCCTTACTTACTTACAATCCCTATGCATAGAACATCCACATTTAAAAAGTAATTTGAATATGTAAGTATCCGCATGTGGAATAATTCGCCTACTCATATAAAAGAAAGTTCACCTGCAAGTTTTGTATTAAATATAAAAAAATATGTCTTAAATGCGCAACTCACCGGAGTAGTATTGTAATGCATTAAAGGGACCCACTTGTCATGGTATTTGCTTAGCTGATTCCTGCCTTAAAACTATTGAGCTTTTTAATTTAATCCTTCAGAAATAGAAATAAGTTTCATTTCGTCTTACCGCTTCTGTGGTTCTTGCCGGCCTTTGCTCCCTCTCTTGCGCTTCTGACCTCTCTACTCTCTAAACTATTAATTTATTTATGCATATTGCTCTATCTTTCATAGAATTGTTTTTCTTTTTAAATACAACCGGGTTGTACCGCACATGCGCTGATTCGCAAGTGTATCGCTTTTAAAATCGCAGTACACTCCGATTACCATACTAATATCACAGCTTATTCAATAACCAGCTACTCATCTTGCGGCGGCATCCTTTAATTTGGGAAAGTCAAGTGAAAATTTTAGAAGAGGGCCATGAGTTAATATTTTTCTAAACGTCTTTTGACAATTCGTTTAATTTAAAATACGATGTTTTATCGTCTAAAATCCGTTTGGAAACGATTTTAAATGGCAAAATTGTATAAAAAACCGAAATTTCCGGTCTTTTTAGGGCAATAGCCGCAGCTTCGGGCGAATTTGTCGTGGATTTTGAAGGGAATATTCATTTTAAATACAGTTCGTTTCGTGTCATTACATGGCCTGACAAATCACGAGACCGTGAAACTGAACCGTTAAGGGCACTGTCAGGATGCGCAGTGCCCGACATTCCAACTTTCCGATTTCGATAACTCCATACGTCACAACTGGGAGTATTCACTGCTCAAAGACCTTCCGTTTAAGATAGGTTGGGATTTCTGTTTTAATGACATATCTCAGTTTTCCAAAGGCAGCTCATGCCAGGTTTATACGTAGTCTAATTTCGCAGGTCTGGTTGTCGCGTCCTGTTTGTATTTCATGACCAAGGTATTTATAGGCGTTACTTGTTCGATTTCACCACCTCCAAACATAAGGTTTTGGCTTGCTACCATTAGTCATATATTGTGTTTATAAAGAAAGAGTTCAACCCAGCGCGAAGCTTCATCCAGTCTGTTAAGCATTATCTTGGAATGGTCAATCCTACTCGATACCAACACAACATCATCGGCAAAACGCAAATGTTTTAAATTTTCGCCATTTACGTTTTACCTTGGCGGACCCCGTTCTCTATTTTGAATCTTTCTGTCTGATCATGTAGTTATACACTTACTGTTGCATTTTAGTACATATGTTTTATAAGAGCTGCGTATCTATGATCTATTCTGCCTAGGGCCTTCATCATTTCATGATGTTTTATACTGTCGAAAGCCTTTTCGTAGTCTACAAACACACATGCTTATTGTATTCAACACACTTTTCATGATATTTTATGATCTGCAAGTGATCGTTTGTTCCGTATCCCGGACGGAAAACCGCCTGCTCTCGCGGCTCATAAGACTCTATCTTAGCATTTGAACGTTTCATTATAATTTTAGTTAATAGTTTATGAAGATGTGACAATAAACTAATTGGTTTGTAGTCTTGAAGATTTGCTATGTTACCTTTTTTATGCACTATAGTTAACAGCATTATTCCATATGGTAGGTGTTGTTGCAGTTGTCAAACACAAATAATTAAACAGACTTGTAGTTTTAGTAGTTTATCTCCACCATCTTTAACAGCCTCGATAACAACCCCGTCCTCGCCCGGTACCCTGTTATTCCTCATCCCCGCTAGAGACAGTTCAATCTCTTCCTTTGTAATATCAGGCATATTTTCCGATCTTTGACTTAAGAGTGCCGGTCTATCATTCTCCTGGGTAATATCCTCCTCGTCATGCTAAAGGCTCGCATAGAACTTTTGCACTACTTTCAAAAGTTGTTTTTTATTTGTCACAGTTTCTCCATTTATGTTTTCCAGCCTACTAATATCACTCTTACCTGGTTTTAGTTGGCGTCGTAATACCTTCATATTCCTGTTTTTCTCTATGATCTTTGATGTCCAGTCAGTATTATATTTTCTGTCATGCACCTTCGTGTTGAGTGTGAAATATCGTTATTCAGCTATCTTAATTCTATTTGTCGATCGTTGTATTTGTTTTTCATTTCTTTTCTTCGCTTCATCAGGACTTTTGTTCTTGCACTGAGTTTCTGGTTGTTTTCTCTCTGAGTTTTACTATGTATCCTGGTAGCATCTTCAATTGATCCCAAAATGGTTGTATGTAATTCATTCACACTCTGGTCCTCTTTTATTGTTAGACGATTTTCAATAGTGCTCCTATACGCTTTAATGTCTTCTATTGGTGACCACTTTTTGCTATCATAAGTTTTTTAAACCATTTTTCGACGTTCATTGGCCAATCTTAGCATTACTCTTGCCCTTACCATTCTATGATCACTACCAATAGAGAATTTATTCAATACTGTGACATCTTCGACTATATGTTTCTTATCTGTATGAAATACGGTGCAAAAAATCCCGTGAAGTTGGGTTTATAAAATATACATCGCTTCCAAGATTCTTCTCAACAATTTCGTTTCTGGGTTGTTGTGCAAACAATTTGCGAGTTGATGCCGGCTACATTTAGCATGAAGTAAAAACATACCATTGGCCATCTTCTAGTGTTTCTGGAACAATTGGCACACAAACGATCACACGTGTCTACCCTCCCCTTTAGTGACATTATAATCAGTGATTTTTTTTTATGGCAGTGGCACACACACACACTAATTATGCATGGCTTTCCTAAAACTCCAATATCGGGATCTATTTCATCCCCTAGGTGTAAAGTTGAAATCAGCAGTACATTTTTCTTCGACCTAGGAATGTAGGAAACTAACGTACAAACATCATTAAATCCGAACATAGAGGAACATTCTGGTCTTGGTTTGGGATTGGAAAATTCAAGTGGCAACTCCCTTTAGTTTTTTCTTATTGTTCCGATTACGGTTAGTTTATACTCATCTCTCTCTCTCGTTTTAACTAGAAGAAAGGAGGTAAACCAGTTGTAGATGGTTATGTTTCTTCCAGACCATTTAATGTGTTGACAAAGGCGCAGAACTACGTCAGCTGCAGAATCCGAAGTTTTATAGGGACCATCTGGTTGTTCCCCAGCATAAACTTTAATTTTCGATACGTAGTATTATAATATTGCATCGCATAATGCGAATATTTTAATGCCATATTTGTTCGACTTGGAAGGAATATATATCCTAAAAGAGCACTTCCCTCTATTATCCGGAAGAATTTTATCTATGGTAGCAAAAGATGAGATGTGGTATACATTTGTATAGTTTTTAGTAAACTTTTCTAGAATATCCCTAACTGGGGCCAACTTATCTGTAAGTCTTCATTCCTGTCGTGTCTGCATGTCATCAAACCTTAGACATCGTAATAAAAATCTAAATCTATGCAACGACATTGTTAGACGAAATATTTCCACCCCAGTCCCATCTGTCTGCCACAAATCTTCAGCATTTAATCGATTCGCCTTGCAGATGCCCGCTAGATAATACAGACCAATCAATGCTCGTATTTCGGTCAGGGTTGTTAAGTTGGTATCCCGTTCGCGTGCAGATTTAGATTTGATCAATTCGATATATGCATTGGTGGGGTTCACAATGACACTAATTATCTGATCATCGATAAAATAATCCCAAATTTTTATAGGCTCTAGCAAAAAACGCGTAGCCTGAGTAGCCCAGAAAATCGTTTTATTAAATTCTCCCTTCTAGTTCTTACAGCCTTGTTGCCAAAGTTATGTTTTCTCCAATATGTTTTCATACCTTTCGCTAAAAAATATATAAAAATGTAAAAAATAATAAAATTTTGGCAATGGAAATTAATGCTTACCAATAAATGACAGACTTGTGCTAATATCGTGAGGCTCTTCTGAATCACTGACATCCTGCTCAATATCATTTTGATGTTCTTCGCGGATTTCACAGTCAATTTCTTCTTGATCAGATTCGTCATTAGTAATTTTAGGATCACAATAATTCTCCAGAGAACTTTCCTCATCTAAGAGTTCTTTGATTAGTTTTTGCAACCGCTTCTGCTTCTTTTCATAAGAATCCATAACTATAACTAAAAAAATCAAATACTATTTAAGTACATATTGATTTTCTTTATCCATTTTGTATAGTCTGCTCATAATGTTGTGTAATTCTCCAATCTATAGATGAAAATAAAATTATACTTACTTAGGTTTTAAGAAAAATCTGACTCGAGTAGTCACCGCGGAATAAAAGACCGGATACGAGATTGGTCGCCCTGGAGTCTCAGACCGTGACGCGCACTGCTGCGAGGGAACCTATTCTCCCACGGCGCGGCGGCACAAATGATACTACTTAAAGCTTAAAGCCTCGACTTAATTCGAATAGATATCTCGGAGCAGAGTGACTCGGTTTGTTCAGATTCAGAAATATTTGCAAATAAGCGCAACCCGGTGTCATGGAGCGCGATGCGACTAGTCGCGGGTTAAATACGGACCTGGATTTTTTATTTCAGAATTGAAGAGCTTCTGATGTTCTAAAACCAATTAAATATTGCACTTATTCAAAAAAAGAAACTTTTTCACTTTGTATTTAATTCCTACCAAAATTCTCTTTTCTGTGTCTCTCTAACACATTATGTTCTTATGGAAAATGCCAATAATATGAAATTTTCGAATAAATGAGATACGTCATCGGTTTTGGGACATCAGAGAAGCTCTTAAAATCTGAAATAAAAAATGCAGGTCCGTATTTAAGAAAATTAAGTTGATGGTGGTAGCCCGACCACGAAACGCCGGAGGAGAAATTTTAAATTTAAACTGTGTCGAAATAAGCAGTTTTTGTAACTTTTCTCTAGTTTAACCGACCTCGTAGCACTTACCGTTTCAGAGATAGCAATTTAAGACACCCTGTATATTTTGCATCAAATGCGAGTCTGTTTATTCCAACCTCCTCAATCTCCGATATTAACTAAGTTAAGTCCAAATAACAGATGCACTTGTACTAATTTCTGTGCTTTTCTCACAGCGAAGTCGTTAGGTTTTCAAATGGTAGAATTTCAGGGGTTACCACCACCTTTATCAGCATGGATGCTAAAATCCACAAGTTTCGTTGATGCCCTAAAGTAAAAAAATGTCAGTAGTAGCACCCAGTTACCTGCTAAATTCCCGAATATGATCTTATATGAAAAAAATGTAATACAGTAAATTTCCTAATAATTTTACTCATCAAACTTGATGTAGGGAATGACCTGACAAAGAAAATATTTTATCTGATATATTTAGATAATGAAAACTGTTGCCTAAGGAAACTCCTACTATGTAAAACAGCTTCATTGTACATCTGGTAAATATCACAGAATACTAAATTCTAGTCGATGTCCTGTCATGTCGGATAAAAACATACAAACACATAAACTGTCTGCCTCTGCGTCATGTCCCCGTCCTCGGCGTGTTCTTAGAACAACTCTGTAACTCATACGGCCTTAGCAAACACAAGATTCTGGAAGTGAAAAACAAAACCATCTAGATTTTGAATTTTATGACTGTTCGTGACTATTCGTAATTCAGCAATAGTTTTTTAAAATGTATAATGTTTTGTGGCCATTTCCCCATATATTTTTGTAAGAAATGACTCGGCATTGCACTTATGAATTTCTGCCGTTGTCGCTTGCCTTTTCCTTTAATCCTAAGTAGGACCCTAAACAGTTAAATTATCTCCAATAAAATGCAAATATAACTTAACTAAAACGGCTATGCTGTATGCTGTTGACGTTACACATAGTATAAACAGAGTGTCCGTGTTACGAAATACTAAAAAATTCTACCTTATATAAAGCAAGCAAACGTAAGACTTCAAATTTTATCTGTACATCAAGGAAATTTTTAATCATAGTTTAAAGATTGATATTTTAATTACGACACATATCAAGATGCGATTTTTGATTGTTTGATATGCAGGATATGTGCTGCCTCTTGCATACCTGAGAAATAATATATTCAGGGTGTGAAATGAAACCTTTACATTCTTGCAAAGTTTTTTTAACTAGGAGAATTTTCAAATCAAATTTCTTTTTCCTCACCAAAATGATCTTTGACAAGATACAAAGAACAATTTCCAACAGTTTTTGATATTTATTTTTTTTTTCAATTTCCATGGATTTGTCTATCAATTAATTACTAGCGTGCAACTCTGTATAGGAGATAAATATTTGCCACATAATTTATACTCATTAGTAAAGGCCGGATTTTATGCATTTTGCATACCTATATATGCATTTTTTGCTTATATATTTTTTTGTTTTTGAACGAGAAATGCATATTTTAAGAACTATTGCATATCCAAGCATGTTTTTGGATTTCCGTGTTATTTTCGCGTCGCCTGAAAGGTGCGGCCGCCTGAACACCTGAACTCGATTTAGATTGGAATTTCCCTAAGAGGGCAATAGGCTAATAAAGTAATAAAGTAAATTTTTTATGGTAGTGGCACACACACTAAAAGGAGATCTTATTTATACTATGGTTGTAGGTTGTAATTAGGGGGAAACCGATATCCTGGGAGTCAGCTCCACAGTGATGCAGTGCAAGACAAAGAAGTTCTTGTAAAGCAATATTCTATGTACGACGAACTGGTGCGCTCTTGCCCACTGTCGTGACTTTCTGACAGGCGTTGCCAGAGGCGGGCCAACTCCTGGGAACATCAGCAGTGAAAGTATCTGTAAAACAGGGACATCTCGGCCACATGTCTGCGGTGTTCCAGACTATCCAGATTCCGGGTCAACTCCGGGTCGCCGACAAGACGCACTGCTCTCTTCTGAATGGAAGACGTCACGCGTCGATCGGAGAAGTTATCGGGCAACCTATCCTCTACTAACCTTAGCACAACATACCATGTGGATCAACCTAACGAACATTGAAAATCTCATCTTGGTATCTTCGTCGTAATTAAAATATCAATATTTCAATTTTAATTAAAAATATCCTTGCCAATGCCAACTAGCTGTACGTTGGAACATTTTTCACGCTAAATACTGATTGCGACATGTTATGGACTTATATATTTAACAAGAGCGTACCCAGGATCTAAACTAGGGGGGGCAGACCAATAAAAAAGCACAATAGTTTTTCTCTTCTTTTTTATTAGTATTAGTTATTAATAACCACATTGTATTCTAGGGCCTAGGCGAGGGGGTGGGGGGGTGGTGGTGTGGGGGTGTGAGCAGACGCAGCTCGCTGGATACGCCCTTGATAGATGCTTTATTGTTAAAACAAAATTCCAATTTGTAGACACAGCTAGAGCTAGAGTACAAAACATACAAGACATATAAAAACACAAATAGAAACATGCAATAATAAAAAGAAAAAGAAAAATAAAAATCTAATTATACAAAACTTTATACAGTTATGCAAATTGTACATGGTCAAAATATTATATAAAATATTAAAATATTTAACATCAAATCCTAAAAACTAAACACCAAACATTAAAAATGAAATAATTAAACCAGTGTATAAACCCAGTCAGTTGTTAGACATAGACGCTTGAAATTTAGAAAATGTTTGTCCGAAAAAATACGGCATAATTTGCGGGAAGCAATTTTACATTTGGATTTTACCGAAAATTCTGTTAATACTGCTTTATGATCAGAGAAATCCGAGTTAAGGATATCACAGTCAACGAATTCTGGATCAAAAGATGACACGACATAGTCTGTAGTACTAGAACTAGTTTTAGTTATTCTAGTTGGTGAGTTAATATGCATTATTATACCAAAATAGTCGAAAATGGACCGAAGGGATACTTGAGCAGCACACACACTGGAAAAGTCAACATTAAGGTCGCCACACAAAATTAATTTGCTTCTTAAAGGCAGGGACTCAAGAAGGCTCAGTAATAATTGACTGAATATATGCATGTCAGCGTCAGGTGTTCTGTAAATACAAACAAGATAGAGGTCATAAGCATTATGATAGACGATGGAAAATTCAAATACTTTCTCACACAATCAATTACCGAACTTACTCACTGCCGAAAAGTCGCTGTTAGTAGACATTATCATAGTACCTCCATGAGATAAATTACTTCTATTAAATCTAGTTACTGTAGTATAATTTTTGACAAACACAGGCTCATCAACATTTAAGCAATGTTCAGTTATGGCAATGATTTCTGGAAAATTAGGCTTTTCTAATAATAAAAATAATTCATATGTTTTGTGTCTAAAGGACTGAATATTAATAAGAAAAACACTAAGCTTGCCACCATGCAATTTTTCAGAGGGTGCTTGATCCTCTGTTCGCGTCAATCTACCTAAAAATTCCACCGTCTAATCAAAGAGCCAGTAGCAAAATAATTGCTGTGACTTTCCCTAACCTTCTGAAGGTGTTGAAGTCTCTCCGATGAAAAGAAAGACCTAAAGGCAGAGAGATCCATTTCAACCTCAGCAGAACCAATACCGTAAGCATCTTGGAAGCGATAGTAAACTTTACGCAAGTCACTAGGAAGTTCCTCCGAAGCTAGAGCTAATTTGATGCTGGTGCTGGTGTGCCCTTTAAAACACACACTGGAGGGTTGGTCATGGAGATAGGCAAGAAACAGCCGAAGAGCCTTTAATATGTAGGGATTCCTCAGTCTAGCCAGCAAATAACGTCCATTAACCGCATCCGAATCTCGCGATAGCCGCACTATAGCTGAAGTCATCGCGTCCATATTCAGCCCACTATCCCTTTTCGCACTTTTCTTCACGACAACCTCCAAATTCTCTAGCGCAAGAGACGTACGGGAGGCCAAAGCTTCCCTGTCAGAGCCAACCCCAATAGACCTCACCCGCTCACCCCTCCAAGTATATGTACAAATATTGAGTCAGTACTATTTTAGTACCCGGCGGCCACGTAAGCTGCTTTAGGTTCTGCACACCAACCTTGAATTCGAAGTGTGAACAGTCCCTATTCTTCAGCATTGGAAAGCATGAGATAAAGTCAGTAGTTCCAAGTTTTTCTTTGGCATAGTGTGCAAGCTGGTTTGCTGTAAAAGGAGGTGGGATCATGGACACTACCACATAATGGCAGTCTTCTTTTATGGAGTATATGTGAGGTGTGGAAGCAATGACTTTAGGAGAAGTAATGACTTTAGGAGAAGTAATAACCATTTTGTCATGGTTATCTGTACGGTCGGTTTGAGTCAAAATCGTTTTTTTTTCTTGTTGATTACTCCTAATAATTGGCTTATCTTTGCCAGCCAACTTTGCAATTTGATTTACAATTTTTTCGCATATCGCCCATTTCCTTCAATAACTCTTCCTGTGATGAGTCATGAATCTGAACTTTAACAGACTCATCATGATTGTCCA
>MU182347.1:0-18051 GCA_016904865.1 Pissodes strobi
GGATTTTATGGAAAGGCATGATTACATCTCTCATTCAAAAATATATCGTCCCAGAAGAGTTAATTTTTTACGGAAAATACTTAAGGACTATAAGGACCCATTAAACGGTAATAAATCTTGGTAAGTAAGTGATCAGGCCTCGTAAAATTGACGCAATTCGCATAAATTTTAGAACTGAAGTTTACAATAAATGTGATCTATGCCAACAAATGCAATGGCTCACTTAGAGATAACATAAAAAATGGACTAGAGGAAAAATAAATGTTATGGACATCAAAGAGAAAGTTGTAAGAATGAAGCTAGCTAGGCAAGTCAAAAATACATGGAGGCCAACAATTATGTGTTGGATATTCCTGCAAAAGAAACGGGCTGATTATATCAGAGGCCTAGGACGTTAACAATGTAGAATTGCACAGGATTGAGTTCGGTGGAAAACTGAGCAATGCAAGAGTGAAGAAATCGAACTTGCTGGAAGATGTCGGCAGACATACTGTTCCTTATTATCAATGTAGTGATAAGAAAATGCTAATATTTGGCACAAGTTGGGAAAAAGATAGCGGCTCCATCTAGCCTTAGTGCCTACTAAAACGCGATCGAAGAAAACTTTTATATTTGCAAACATGGTCAATGTATAGCACGACAGTGGCTTCATACAAGGCAGTGGCGACAATAGAGCCTAAGCCTCGCCCACCCGTCATTAACCATCAAAATTTAGGAATAGGAATTTTATATGGATACCGATATTGAATTTTATTTTATGGTATCAGTTACTAAATGTAATTTTAATGCATAATACGCCATAACTATTAATAAACTCTAAAAGATTATTTTTAAATTATTTGCAAATTAAGGCTGTCTCACAGGCTGTATTATACAGACGATTACAATACATTTAAAAGGCATCCAAATGACTTGACCTCATTATAAAAATAGATAAAGACAAGGCAATGCAATGGGACCGTGTGGTTATTTTAACCTACTTCTCAAAATAGGGAATTATACACATATATATGGATGGATACAAATTACAATAAAGAAGCAAATATCTAATATCATAAAAATTGTGGCACTAATAGAGCTGCTGAATTTTGTATTACTTTTCTATGATTTTACTCAGCGAAGAATATTACATTTTTTAAAAAGTGTAATCATCGTTACCGCGAAATGAAAGTGAAAATCTTACAAGTAATTCAAAATAAAAGAAATATCTTTGGCAAAGTTCTTTTCATTGGTTCAGTGAAAAAACTTGAAATCATAAAACTTCAGAACAAAAATAATATTCCTTTGCTTGTGTATTTAAAATTCCAAAACAGTGAAATTTTGTTGGGTAGATCTGTTTCCTTTTTACATAATTATTTTACTCAACTGTCGTTAATTATTTTTAACGATGTGCTCCATGCAATCTTAGGAATAATAATGGCCGCGGTTTTATTACTGTTAGAAACACCGACCTCCAATTTAATATTGGACAGCAAAATTAGAAAAAGAGCGCAGTGATATTAAGAAATAAAGTTTAATGAACTCTTAAAGTTCAGTAACTTTTTGGCGGCTTTCACAGTGATTTATCGAATTTTCGCTATTAAGCCAGAGTCTCATTTTTTTTATCTAGCAGAGTTTAACCTTATTGGAATTGCCGTTTGAATGTTCCGCAGAAATATTGAATAAAATAATTATTATAATGCCTTGTGGTTGCAAATATTTTTGCTAACAAACCTAAGCTATAATGAGCTTTCGCAAAAGGTTCTCGAAACTTGAATAACCCATAAGTTTAATGTACACCTTTATCATATCGTGTATTTAAGATATTTTTGGCTTTTTAGGCAAACCATTACATATCTTCTATGACGAAACCAATAGCAGGCAAGATACGCTAAATATAGTTTTCAGAATTTCCAATCTCAAATAACGAAAAATGTTAACTCATCATCAGCTATTATACTTTAAGTTGGATCAATGATAAACAATTATGTAGGAAACATTTGTGAATAAACCATTCATAACATTTTAATATGTGATTAAATTATACACACAGATAAAGGTTGCGAATTTTTAAATTAACAATGGCAGAGAAAATCCATCCAACTTTTTCTGCTTCTATATTGTGGAATTTATGCCTGTGTATTTCATACAATGTAAGTTGTTTTTCAAATGGACAAATTCCTTCTCAAGCCTCTCGCAAATCGATACAGTTAAAATTTCGAACATTTTCCTCGACCATTCGGTTGTTTTTTTCTTTCTACACTATTTTTCTTCATACTTATTAATTAATTTTATTGATGCACTTTATTCACTCGACCGAAAAGTAAATATGTTATTACTGTTATAAACCGCGATGTCGATTTACATTTTGAAATACGGTTAAGACAATATTTATTAGTAGAAACATAATTTAATAGATTTCAAGAGTTGAGTCATTTTCTTTCACCCTTTTTCAACAAGCCAGAGCTATTTTTCCTCTTTGTGAAAGTACTGAACCTTACTGCATTTGCTAATTGAATATTCCCTTGTCGCTCAATTTCCTCAATGAAATAAAGTGCTTTACTGAGTCTAGCTACTGGAGATTTTCTTATTTTACTTTCAAACCGGATTCATTCAAGAATTTTATCCATTCTACATTTTATGTATATCTAAATTCCTACAGAGGTACAGCGTCTCCATTTTAGCTTGTCCCCATTTTAAATGCATATAGCTCTTTTATTATTTCACCTGTTGAAATGAATCCAAAAGCAAATGGTAGTTGTCTTGCTCCATTTTTTTGTCATGGCAAAACTCATAGTGTACAGTGGGTGAAAAATGCCTGCGGCTCATGCTACAATACTCTCATTCATAAAAAATGGTCCCATTACACACTTGTTGCATATATAACTGTTTGCCGGCCAAGGTATGGTCCTACTATTACCAATCCAACCTTGAGGGTATTCTAAATTTAAATAATCTTGCACTGGCCCAACGTTATGTGAAGGCGCTCCATTGTGTTGCCACATTACCCATCTTACTACACCTATTGGGGTATTGTCAATACAGTCTCCTATGTCGTTTTGGAGGGGTTGCAAATACTGGTCACCTGTTAATTTTCCATTTATGAAGATAGGCCCTAAAATATATCTTCCGATAATCCCACACCAATCGTTAACTGACTGATAACCTTGATGTTTAATTTGCCGTATTTGAGGGGGGTTATTTGTAGCTCAGAAAAGTGAATTTTGACAGTTACATCCTCTTCTAGTTGTAAAATTGCTCTTATCTCTTCATAATATGTTTCTTAAGAATTAATTATTTCCATTATAGTAAGTAAGAAACTACCGAAAAAAGTGAAACCTGCTTTCGCGTTGATCTTCATTGAGTTTTTGGGTATTTCTAAACTTAAACGCTTTGTAGTTATATATTTTTAATACCTTATGGTTGGAACCCCAGGTAATTCCAGTTACTTCATATGCACGGCTAGTTGAAGTTACAGGGTTTGCTTCAAAATATCCCAGAATATTAATTTGATTTTCTTGGGTTAGCACCGAAATATTAATATTTTATTTTTTGATGCTTTGTAAACTTCCACTTGAATTTTTGGTAGCGTCTCCGAAATATTTTGTTAGAAGGAATCCGCCGCCTGTCCGGATAACGACGCATAACCATTTTTAACTATAAACCATAAAGTAAGAATCGAAGATTTCATCAAAATTTTACTATCGTATACTGTTATAGTCTTTATTGTTTAAGGTATACTATAGATCAGGTAAAATACTATATTTTTGATAATTAATTCGTTGATAATTTGGGAACTACTGAACCAAATATCAACAACCCATATGTTTTGGTGTTTTGTTTCAACAGGTGAAATAATAAAAGAGCTATATGCATTTAAAAGGGAGACAACCTAATGTGAACACACGGTACGTAGGTATATATCATATTTTTACTACTAATATCCCTTTGGGCTCTTTTCCTAAGTGTATTTCCCAATATAAAAGTAGAGATCGTGTATATAACAATAATAAAACAGATATTTTTCAGCCAACTGCATAGAGCACATCGTTAAAAATAATTAATGGCTATGAAGAAAAATAATCTAAAAAGAGATGGAAGCGACCGAATAGTCCAGGAGAATATAACTTTCGGAGTTTTAATTGTATGAAATTGAGAGAGGCTTTATAAGGGATTTATTAATTTGAAAAACGATTTACGGTGCCAGCATTATCTCTTAGACCCAGATTTCAACTTTTTTTCACCTGGAAAAGTAAGATTAAAGAGAAGTGTGCGAACTGTAGTTTCAGAATTCGTATTTGTTGATTTTTCAATTTTAACGCGCAATTAGAAACCATATAAATTACACGTTATGGAAGCAGAAAAAAGAAATGTCTTAGTTGACATAAAAACTCGTTACCTTTTAGTTTGTATTATTTTTTATCACATATTAGAGTGTCATGGCTGCTAATTTATTCACAAATGGTCGAAAGTGGAAACTATTTTTGCAGAACAATGCTAATTTATATAAGTAATAAAACTTGCCTTTAAACTTCTGTTTAATATACCTGCGAATCATTTGCTTGAAGAAAAATAGAACATTAATACCTAAAACACTTTTAGTGAGAACAGTGGTCTAAATTGACTCGAAAAATCTTCGAGAATAAATGGGTAATCGTTGCATTTTAATAAGTAATCAACAATAATTCAATGCGAAGAAGACATTGAATTTTTTTAATTAATCAAACGAAATAAAATTAGTGTCTTGAGAACAGCGGATAAGACTATTATCTGCTTCCAGATCGTGTATATTCATGACTTTTTTGGGTAATAAATTTAAAGTGTTAAAATATGCGTTTTCTCAGAAACTAGCTTAGTAGTAGTAGTAGTAGTAGTAGTAAGGGTGGGGGGCCGAAGCCCGGTAAGTAGGCCTATAAGTCCCTTTTCACCGTCCCCGATCCGCCCTCCCCTACCTGGCTACTTCCAACACCCGGCCCGCACTGAAATGGCTCGTCACCTTGACAAAGGTGAGGACGTCCTCCCAGTCCAGATTCTTTAGATCTTCCCGAGCAAGTGTTGGTGCTCCCAGTATCTTCCTCCTTAGGCGACTCCACCTATCACAAATTCCTATATAATGGTATGAGGACTCCTCCCCTGTCCCGCAGTTTGGGCAGAGTGGGCTGTCCCTCACGCCGATAAGATGCAGATGTCTGTTTAGGCTTCCAAGCCCTGTCAGAATACCTACCATGTTCCTGATGTCCTCTCGGCTCTTTTTTAGCAGTCTCTTTGCTCTGGATCCGTCAGGATTTAGAATCATTTCCTTGGTTTGTCTGCATCCTTCTTTTCCTCTCCAATCGTGCTTTGTCTTGTTCCAGGCCCAGTTATTTAGTTCCTGAGAGATTTGCCTTTTGCTTAAGCCCAGACCAGGTTCTGGACCGACGAGGTGGCTCATTGAGCTTTGTCTTGCCAATTCATCGGCCCGTTCGTTGCCCTCGATGCCACTGTGTCCTGGAACCCATCTGAGTCTTACTTCCTTGCGCACAGCCGTCTCTACATCCCTGAACTAGCTTACAGCTTGACCTGGGCCTTTGGATCGCCCTCAGAGCGGCTTGACTGTCCGAGTAAATATATATACTCTCTATTCCTTCTGTTACCTCCGCCTTGGTTGCTACTTTCAAAATAGCAAACACCTCCGCCTGGAAAACAGTGGCATATCTCCCCAGCGAAGTGCTTTCTCCTGATTTAGTGTTGTCTAGGTATACACCGGCTCCGGATGACTATGTATTAGCCATCCATGAGCCGTCAGTGTACCATGCGTGTACGCCGCTCGGCGTACCTACCTGGCCTGACAGCCACTCTTCCCTTGATGGAAATTTCACTTGGAAATTTCTTCTCAGTCTTAATCTGCCATCTGGAATATTGCATTTGATCGCAATGATGGGTAGATCCCTACTCATTCTGGCGGCAATAGTCGTATGGCCTTTCTCTGTGTAGTCCGTTCGCCAAAGACCGCTGTCGATCATCCTTTTGCGAGCCGCCATTGCCTCTCTCTCTCAATCCAGATCGGGAGGTCCGGCAGCTCCAGGATGATGTTCAGTGCTGCTCCAGGAGTTGTTTTCAATGCTCCGGTAATACCCAAACAAGCCAGCCTTTGCAGACTGGCCAGTTTCTGGGCATTAGTGGCTCTGGCCACCGCTGGCCACCAGACCACGGACCCGTAGGAAATCCTCGGCCTTATCACAGCAGCGTACAGCCACTGGAGGATGTAAGGTTTTAAACCCCACTTCCTACCTACCGTTCTCCTTAGTTGCCACATAATCGCGGTTGTCTTATTCACCACCTGTTCAACGTGTGCCTTCCACGTCAATTTACTGTCTAAAATAACTAGCAAATATTTGACTTGTTGACTTAGGCTCAGTCTCGTCTGGTAGAGTATGGGATGTATAAAACCTGTTAGATTTCGTTTCCTTGTGAAGAGAATGAGTTCGGTCTTCCCTGGGTTTACTGAGAGACCATTCTCCTCACACCAACCTTGAACTATCCGACACGCCACCTGCATACGCTCGCAGACCGCTCTCACGAACTTGCCCGTGATCATTACTAGCCCGTCGTCAGCATATGTTTGTGCGTAGAATACCTCAAGATTTAACCTTCTCAGGAGAGGCAGCTGCCTTGTGGGCAACCCCCTCTTACTCCGGCTTCGACGCGAACTTCTCCCAGCGTGGCGCTGATCTTTCGGTCTACCAGTACCGTTTTTACCCACTTGACCAAATGAACTGGTGTTCTCTTGGCCTGGAGGGCTTGAGAGATAGTTTTCGTTTTAGCCTTATCGAAAGCTCCTTCTACGTCAAAGAAGAGCGCTAGCGCCATTTCTTTGTTTTCTATTGCCTTTTCAGCCCTTCTAACTACAGAATGGAGAGCCGTTTCAGTCGACTTCCCCCTTCTGTAGGCGTGCTGATTTTCATATAGAGGAGAATCAGTTAGGATCTCTTCCATGATGAACTTGTCAATCATTTTTTCTATTGTCTTCATTAAAAATTAAGTTAGACTTATAGGCCTAAAGGACCTGGGATGGGAATAGTCTTTCTTCCCTGCCTTAGGGATGAACACGACATCCGCTGCTCTCTAAGCTTGTGGAACGTACCCTAGTGCTATGCTGGCCTCGAATACTCTCTTTAAGTAAGGGAGTAACGTATCAAGGCCCACCTGCAGCATCATGGGTATAATTCCATCCGACCCTCCTGCCTTATATGGACTGAACTCCCCCACTGCCCAAGTTATGGATTCCTCAGTCACCACACTGCTGGCAAGGTTCCAGTCCATCTCTGGCTCTGGTTCCTCGTCCCAGTTGGTAGTCTGTACCTCTCCGGGGAAGTGGGTTTTTAGAAGAAGCTCTATCGTTTTCTCACTGTTCGCCGTCCATTGTTCGCCTGTTTTCAGAGAGTCAATCTCTTTTTGTCTTTCCGAGCCCAGCAGCTTAAGCAGACGCGCTGAGTCCGAGAGAGATTCCATCTCTCCACAGAATTTCCTCCAGCTGTCTCTTTTGCTGCGTCGGACCTAGCTTAACTTTCTCGTTTCCATATGCTTCAAGAAATTCGGCGACAGCTGTTATAACGTGGAAATAACTTGTAGAATCTGGCATTACAATTGTGCAAACTGGAAGGATCTAAGAGAGTTTTACCTAGATTTTCCTTAGCTCGACGTCTGCTTTGGCACTGACGACCCGTCAGTCTGTTGCGAAGAGATTACGCAAGTAATCTCCTTAGGAATGAAAGCATGCATCCCAAACTCCATCAAGTTGTCCTCAAAAGGAACGCCCTGGTTCGACGAAAGATGCGAATGAGCCGTAGGTAGGAAACAGCAAGCCTACAAGTACTGGCAGCTAAATCAGACCGCTGAGAGTCGCAATTATTTTATCGAAGCGAGAAACGAATGCAAACGTGTGATTGACGAAATTAAGGACAAACACAATCGAACGAACCAGGAATAAACGTTTACAATACCTCTGTGGCTCTAGGAATTTCTGGTCGGTAGCAAAAGCAGTAAGTTTACAGAAACGTCTCTCCCACCTTCGACAGCAAGAAGAAATAAAACTAACAGCAAACGCCCGTAAACAAAGTGGCTACTCTGAAAACAGAAAGTAATTAATCAACAAAAACAAACAAGGAAGAAACCAGAAAGCAACGAAGAACATAACATGCAAAAATCCATACTTCCATATATAAAGGGAGACACTGACAAAGTCGGCAGAATTCTAAGGAAGCATCAAATCAAGCCAATTTTCAAGCCACAGCGAACCTTAGCCCAAGTACTCGGAAATCCAAAGGACAAAGTAGAGTTTGAGAACCAAAGAGTGTACAGCATACCTTGCGGGGACAGTCAAAAATCATACGTAGGGCAGATCAATAGACGAATTTCACTAGAATCCAGGAGCATAAGAACAGCGTCAGAGCAAAGCTGACTACAGCAGCGCTCTACCAACACCGTTTATCAACAGGGCACTCCATCGATTTCAACAACGCTAGACAAGTAGCCACAGTGGACTAGTACAAAACTCGGATAATCAGAGAAGCTATAGAAATCGAAACAAACGGACAGGTCAATAAGCGAGACGAACCTCTCAACATCCTAAAAATTTGGACATATTTTCTTAAGATTCAAGAAAATCACCCCGGCACCCTTCAACAAACAAACAAGAACATTGACGAAGCAAGAAAAATGGAAACAACAGAGGCGGAGCCTATGCCACGTTACAATCTGCGCAGATGTCAGCCTATAAAAGCAGACGCACACGCAGCATCAGTTCGAGCCAGCGCGGCGGATGATACGCGACGAGCAGCCATGCTAAATGTTGGACATTTGAGAAAGAATTAATTGTTTTGGCATTTTATTATTATACACTTTTATTATCCGTATCATTGATTAAAAATCTCCACTTAGTAATTTTAATAAACTTGTACAAACTTAAATGTATGTATTTGGATTGAAAATCTGGTAGAGGCATCAATTATTCGCAAATTGAATTTTGGTACATTTTGAGAATTTCTTGGCAAATTTTAAACATTTACCTATAACTCAAGGCTAGTTGTCATATCCACATGCTTTGCTTTAAGGCTTGGTAATATATTTCCTTTAATTCGCGGATTTTTAAATAAATATAAGAACATTAAATCTCAAATTCACTAACGTTAGATTTAGACCTGGGTTAAAATTTTTAACCCATGCCAGAAAAAGTTAAAGCATCTGACTTCTAAATATGCAAAACTTGGTAGTGGTTTAGGATTACTTATTACTAGCGAAGCTTCAAACTTCTATTATTTTAACTTTACTTTACATGTAAGCTTAAACCAGTCGGTTAAAGTTTTGCTAATAATGCTACAGGCTTATTGTACCCAAACACGCTATACGACAAGACAATTTCCCCGAGTTTCCTCAGAATCGCCCATTTGATGAAAAATTTAATTTTTATATAAATATAAATAGTATTTTAGCAATAAATAAAAGATAGCAAACAATCTGCTGAGTTCTAACCTAAAACTTTGACAAATGAGTATATACACACATAATATTGTCAACTAGCATGTCCATTAAGATAAAATCATACAGTGGAAAGTTCGTGTGAATCGCAATTATAAATTTTTATTAGTTGAAATATAAACTGTTATAATTAGAGGTCAAAGTTTGGTATAAAAAGCTGCGCAGCAGCCCATACCGGTAGGCTTTGGTCTCCAGTGCGATCAACCTTTATTGGGAGAGCGCCCCTCTGGCAGACCAAAGCTCTCATCTTAAAAAAATACCTATCAGTGTGCTCAACCTTAATCGAGAACGCACCCCTCTGATCAGGCACCTTAAAAAAGATCTATCGGTGTGCTCAACCTTAATCGGGAACCCACCCCTCTGATTAGGCACCTTAAAAAAGACCTATCAGTGTGCTCAACCTTTCATACTCAACTCATTTATTTCATATACCGAGTGTTTCTATTCATCTCTCTATCCATCTCTCCAAACTACGTATCTGAGCTACGTCCGTCGCCTGAAAGAGCACAGTGGAACTGCGGAACCAGCGACTTATATGACAATATAAATGAGGAAGTTTCATCAATTTTTTATTGCTTATTTCGATAGTCCATGAAAAATAAGTAGACACGTGTTTTTTCTTTTTTTCATAAGTCGAAAAATGAGGCAGATACAACGTCGTGAAATATGCTTATGACGTCACAATACACATGAATTGTTAGGTCGCACCATGCTTAGTATACCTATATATACAAAACTGAAAACTGGCATAGCTCTCGTAATAATCATCTTTAGAGGAAATAAAAAAATACGTATGGATTTTTTTTTACTGTTCTATAGTTTGCAATGAAAAATAATCAGTTTAATTTTTCAGGAAACTTCCTCATTAACCGAAAGTAAACAAGGTTACACAAGGTGTAACGAAGTTATAAGAGAAAATTACATAAGATGGCTATTTCAGTTTTTTTTAGAAAAGTACAGGGAGAGTCAAAAAATCGCCTTGTCTAGTCCTCGTTGGATAACCCAGTACCATGATATCGGAACTGTTGTCAGATTTACCAGTTTTACGCTACTTGTAGCGTGTTGTCTTTGTGTTATCTTAAATAGAAGGAACGCCCTATTTGTTTTTATTGTAATAAATTAGGCGTATCAACTTTAGTGAGACCCCCAATTTCAAAATTTTATCTCTACTAATTGCTGAGATGTAACAACGCATTTTTAGTAAAAAGTACCGGAACGCTTAAATATCTTAAAAATCGCTAAAACTGCATTTACAAAATGCGATACCTCGGGGTTTCCGGGCATGCGGAATTCAACACACGATATCGGCACTATTACGAGATTTACCAGTTTTGCGCTACCCGCAGTCATTTTGTTGTCTTAAATGGAACGCCCTTTTTGTTTTTATCGCGCAATAAATTAGGCGTATCAGATTTAGTAAGACAACAAATTTTCTAAATTTTATCACTACTAATTGCTGAGATGTGTCAACAATGCATTTTTAGTAAAAAAATGCCGGAACCCTTAAATATCTTCAAAATCGCTAAAGCTGCATCTAGAAAATACGGTATCTGGAGGTGGTACATCATGCGAAATTGACCAATAGTCTCGCTGTTGTAGTCAGATTTTCCAGGCTTTGCGCTATACGTAGTATTTCCCATTTATTTTTATTACGATGGATTAAGTTTCCCAATTTTATGAAAATCCAAAATTTTCACAGGTTTGATATAAAACCTTAAGTCATATGAAGAACCGGGTCTGCAGAAGTCGTCCATAAAATTTGAATGAACTCTGAGAAAGAATCCACGCTCAAGCAGTACTTTATTAGACCGGACATGTTGCACAATACACTGCGAGAGTTTTATGATCGACTGGGATATTGTCTGGCGAAAAACGGCACACACTTTGAACATTTTAAAATTAAAAATACTGTCGTTAAAATAATATTTTCTGTTGCTTATTAAACTTTTATTCATTTAATTCTTACATGATTGTGTTAGCCCGTTGGCTTTTCATCTCTTTCCTATTTAAGCATTAGCTATTGTTGTTTTATCGTTGTTGTTTCGCCCCTTGGCTTTTAAGCATGGTCTAAGTATCTGCCTCTTATAGAACTTGGACCAGTTTCAAGCTTGGATAAAATGTGAGGAGAAGCAACCAGAACATTAAATAAAAAAAAATAACCCTTTTTTCCTGAAAAATCTGGAGCTAGCTCTAGATCAAACGGAACTCGATGTTAGATTAACATTATCAGTTTTCCAAAATTGACATTACATGCTATTACTTCTTTTGTTTCAAATGAGACCTGTGGAAAAGTTGGGTTTTATTAAATTTTACTCCTCTAATCCATCGCTATAAAAATAAATGGGGAATACAACGTATAGCGCAAAACTGGAAAATCTGACAACAATGGCGAGACTATTGGTGAATTCCGCATGCTCAAAAATCTCCAGATATTGTATTTTCTAAATGCAGCTTTAGCGATTTTGAAGGTATTTAAGGGTTCCGGTACTTTTTACTAAAAATCCTTTATTGTCACATTTCAGCAATTATTAGAGATACAATTTTGAAAATTTGGGGTCTTACTTAATTTGATACGCCAAACTTATTGCAACAAAAATAAATGAGAGGTTCCATTTTAGATAACAAAATGACTACGTGTAGCGCAAAACTGGTAAATCTGTGTCGATGTCATAGTTGAATTCCGCATGCCCGGAAACCCTCACGTACCGACTTTTGTAAATGCAGCTTCAGCGATTTTAAAGATATTTAAGCGTTGCGGTACTTTTAAACACTGTATATAGTGCGAACGTAAAGATTGGAACAAATTCGTTTAAAATTCAAGTTTTATTTTGGAAGAAACGATCGGACTCGTTTTTTTTTCTTGTGGTTTTCTTTAACGTAAATTCATGTATACAGGGTGATCCAAAAACAAGTTATGACAAGTAACTTTATTTTTTTAAAGAAAGCACCTAGTTTTATTTAGTTTTTAATTTCGCAGGTAGTTCTAAGCATATTTGATGTATAATGTCCTATTTCCGAATTCAACTGTGTACGAGAAAAATAATACTTTGATTTATCAGCACCATGAGTCCTATATTATTTGCTGAATAATGAAAGTCTTAAATCAATTCATTCTGACTTAAGTCATTGCTCCTTTCTTAAAACATACCTACTGTCCAACAAAAGTTATCTCCATAAGCTTGTGACTGAAGAAAATGGTACGGCTAAGTGAAAGAGAGCGAATAGATATTAATGATTATTGGTCATGGGAACAGGATATGCGCCTAAATGGAAGGTTGTGACCTCGTAGGAGTCGTAGGGAACCAATATTTTGATTTACAGTCAGCAAGATAGAAAAATAAAATAAAAGAATTCAGGTCAGGTTAAGGACAAACGCTAACAAAAAATAATCGTTTATTTCCGATATTTCAACTCATCTTTCAAAATTGCGATTTTTGACGTTGATAGACTTCGTCTATCGTTAAAGTACTAACGACTATATGAACCCATGCATATTAAACTCGAAGATTGCACAATCTTGTGAACTACGTCGCGTCGCGTCGGAATAAATCAGCATGCACCGACACATAATGAAATTCTATCTGGTAATCTTACTCTAAATTTGACAACGCTGCGATTTTTAAAATTTTATTACCTCAATTGACGTTATTTATTTTATTTTGTGTTAAAAATGTCAAAACAAAACGGTGTTCTCCTGCATGTTTACAAAATAAGTAGATATATTTTCCTGCCGAAGAAAATTTACACCATTTTAACGTTATATCAAACAGCTTTCCAAAACGATGGGTAAAATAAACCGGATAATTCCGCACTTGAAAAAAAAATTAGGCACAAATTCTACCTCTGCAGCTCGTACAATAGAAGATCATTATTTAGTTCCAGTGACTAATAAAATAATACTTGCTTCATTTTAAAACTAAAATAGCATAGGGGAATACTCCTAGTAGAGGGCTGTACTGGATGAACCCGATAACTCTTTACATAGAAATATTTGTATTATTTTTGAAATTTGAATAAAATATTCTGAACAAAAGTTGATTCATTTCATCTGCTTACATATGTTTTTAAATGTAATATATCACATTTTTATGATTTTTTTTTCATTTGCTATTAAATTCTGCATATTTTTTGTTTAATATATCATGTATCATAACTTAACGGTTTTCGAAGTTTTGAAGGTTTTAGAATTACGAAGTACTATAATAATTATTTCAATATAATTGCTTATTTATTTAGATACCTGCTGCTACCTAAAGATAAAGGTTTATTTTTCAAATGTCATGGCATTGACTTTAGAAGTCTGGTTTACTATTTATATAATATTTTGCAAAATGAGCTATAATATATAATGTGGAAATAACATACTAGGCAATTAAAATTTATAATCAGCCATAAACAAGAAAATAAATAGAATGTATAATTTCAAGCCTAAATTAAATGCTCTTTAGCAAATTTTGGAAACGTAGTTCTTTCGAGGCCAGGCGTGCACTGTTGCAAGGTTAAGTAAATAAATCAAGACTCTATTCGCAGTATAGCTATTCAAGTAGAAAATTTACAAGAAATATTTTATATTGGACAAAGAACTCTGCAAAATGTGTTTCTTAAAAATCTTATCAATTAGCCAAACTAGAGTTGACCTAGCCAAACTAGAGTTGACCTAGCATTAGCTAAAAAAAGATATCAAGCAACTTTAAATGATGGACGTGAAACTGCGTCTGGAGGTAGAAGCGCAACTGGTAAAAAAAGAGAAAAACATATCAAAAACTTCATAGAGAGTATACCTAAATATACACCTTGTCGCAGTCAGAGGAACAATTTTTTTACCACAAAATTTGAATCTTCATATTTTGTTAGACCTCTACAAAGAAAAATATAGTAAAGCTCTCAAGTCTCTCATGGTTCAAAAAGGTATTCTATCAAAATTCTAATTTACGTTTCAAAAATCCTCAGAACGATCCTTGCTTAAGATCTGACACCTACATTATTGCGAAGAAAAACGATGCAAAGGCAGATCAACTGGTTCCACTTGAACAATGGCATCAGAATCATTTCGGTCATGCAGCAGCATTGATAAAATAGTCACAGCTAAAATTCATCCAGAACTTGAAACAATTATATTCGATTTGCAAAAAAACAATAGGTTTACCAAGGCTACCAACAAGTATTATTTACCATAAAAGGTAACTGAGTTTTCATAATTTCGGTATTCATTGTGGTAGTTAAATGAAAGGCTATTTTAATGTGTGGTTAGAACAAGAGGTTAGTAGAGCAAGGCAAGAGTAACATCATGCAATGGGAAGTTTATTCTCGAAGACTTAAGCAACCCATCTAATTCTTTGGATCTTGGAGTGGTCAAAACAGAAGCATAAAAATGATTCTTGTGCTTTTGCGCGTACTGCAAATTCACCAAAAACTTTTAAAAAATTACTCTTCGATTCCTTTAGCCTGGGCATACATACCTTCCAAATGACTCGGAATTTGGAGATGTAGAGTATTCACTAAAGACACATCATATGAAGACGTGAAAAAGAGGATTTCCGATCAATTGTGCCAGTCCAAAATGTAATAACTATTAGAGAAATGAATGTTGTTGAAAATAAAATTTCTTGGCTTAAAACTTTTCAAACAGAACTCAGAAAGGAGCATCCATTTAGGCTATTCGTGAAATCAAGCCTGTACCAGATTGAGGAACCAAAGTAATTGATATAAGTAAGTAAAGGTAATAAAGGTCGTAAATCCAACCCTGTCCTCAGTTTGGTCCTACCGATTCTTTGGCCTAAAGGTCGAGAACTTTCATGTGCTAAAATAAAATACTTGAAAGAAATTCGGTAACTGGTTCGAGCTGATTGCAGGGCATTTTATCAGTTTCTTAGAACAGTAAGGTCAGCTGAGTTTTCCGATGATGTGGAAGGATTTGATTCTCCTGATAGCATTGACTTGAGCTAAATGGAAGAAGAAATCTTGAATTTCAATGATCTTTAGTTAAGTTTTATTTTTTTCTGACCAGCCTCTGAATCTGGCTGCCACCGTTCACAGTTTTGTACTTACAAATAAAGCTGTGTTTTCTTTTAGAACTTTAAAGAGTATGTTTTATTTTCGATTTTTAATGACAGTTTGTTGTATTACAGAAACAAGTATTTTTTCTACAAGCATTCTACATTTTGTGTTAACTAATACTTTGGCTTTCCTTTATATTCTATTAATAAAGCCTGCTGTTTTTCTTGTTTTTTTTTTCGTTTCTATTTTCTTTAGTATTTGTCCATTAAGTGTAGGTACGTATTTTTATCTCTTAAATGCACTTTAAATTAAATGTTTTATCCAATAAAGAGAACCGCAAGCCAAAATTTTTCGTAAACTCCTGTACATTCTCGCTTTCTCTTCTTATAGTAGCATGTATTCGTGGAATAACACATTTTCAATCATAAATCCAATCGGTTGACATTCTGCAATATAGTTTTAATGTACTTAACATCTTTATTATACGTCAACGATAATTTCTGCAATAAAGTGTTAAGTGCCTTGACACATTCAAAAAATAATAGTCAATTTAAACTATTTTGCAGTAAGAAAAAAATGTATACAAAATACTAAAATTAGATCTTGTTTACTTTACGAATCGAATGATATTGATATTAAAGAGACACGCTCAAATTTCGGCTAGAAAAAAGCATTTCCAATAATATAATAAAATAAATTAGCATAATAAACTTTCGTAGGCTCTTTCTCAGAATTGTCTTTTTATGAATTCTATTCATATTTTATTGTCTCATATCGTATGAAAAATTATAAATTTAAAGTTAGTATTTTCAGCCATACATTAACTTTTATCAGGTTTTTGTTTTTATTAACAGTACGTTTTTAATTTTACTTACAGGTACAAGAGTCGTTTACCAAATCCTTCTCCAATGGTCTGGTCCATGGACATGGCTTTTTCGAAACCAGAGCTGCTTCTATTAAACAACTCTCCATCGAAGTTTCCCAGCTGCACGGCGGGGAAGATGGCAAACTGAGGTTGACTTGCATGGCCACGATTCCTGGATACGTAACCAATGAGAACGACTATGCTGATATTAGAAACGCAACGGTGGATAGTAAGTATAAAAACGCCTTGCATAGTTTATAAGTATTTGCACAATTTTGTATGGCAAGAACAAGGATCTTTTGAAGCAACGACAAGCACAATGTTTTCTTAAGTGTACCTTCTTTGCCTTTCTGGCATGCCCTATATTCGCCTGTGATAGCAAGATCCCACCCAAATAATATAATTTCACCCGAGAGCTACGAAGTCTAGCGCTTTGGTCAAGGGTGTGTGTAACTTTTTCTGGAGAGGTAATAGAAAAAGAAGTAAAAAGAAGATAAATATTTTAATTATAACTCCCGAAAAAACAGAACATAAAAGTGGATTCTTGCAAACAATTGATATTCAATAGAAAGGGGAGAAAATACGAATAAGATTAGATACGCAGGAAATTAAATACAAATAGCATGCTTGCATAAACGACTTACGGCAAATTTACACAGTCAACTATAATTTTATTTTTATCTTGTATAAACTCGGCCTAAATTTAAGATATGAAAGAAAATACGGAAATTTACGGAAAATATTTGCGGCGAAGCGAAACAGTAATGTTCAGTGGCGGACGTGACCACCGTCGTGTTCGAAATAACTTCATGGTATAGATTATACAGGGTATCCATTTAGAGTGTAAGCGGACAATATCTCGTTCATCAGCAAGAACAAGAAAAAATGTTCAATACAAAAGTTGTATAGAACCTTAGGGTCCACACTTTCAAATTATGCTCCAAGAAGTCGTGGCGAATCAAACTTTTGTTTTCTTAAATACGATACCTTGTATATATTTTCATTTTTGAATTCTATGATTAAATTCAAATATTTTTGACATACATGACATATCTCCAAAGTCAACTGTTTTCGAGATATTGACGTTCAAAAATTGACAATTTTCACCATTTCGATGGATGTGGAATCTAAACGGTTTAACTTAAAGCAAAATGGCTTACACATTCCTATCATAGTTTGCCACTAAGTTTAGATTTGACAAGAGGTTAAATTTAACCGGAATTTCTTAACCTCTGGTTAAATAAAAAATTAGTATCAAACGATAGCTTATGAAAAACTAAGATAGGAATGTGTAAGCCATTTTATTCTAAGACAAACCGTAATAAGACTATATTATACCCAATTACTAAAGTGCGCATGTTTTCTCGATTTGCGGTATATTTTTGAATTGTTTATAGGTCTTTCGTCACTGTTTTATAAATATAGTTTTTCTTAAGACTTTGTGTTGTGATTTATTTATGGTTGGTTTGCTCGTAAGATTACACGAATATGGTACTACACGTTTAACTACTTGACAGACTCTACTTAGAAAATTATCTTCCTCAGAACTTTGACTAATTTATCATAGATTCGACTTTTACTATTGCGGTTATGAAGCCCCCAGACTTCGCGGCCATGTGATCCCAGAAGGAGAAAAGGATTAGAACCTCACGCGCCCATGTGGATAGCCTAGGATATAGTTAGAACCTCAAGCG
>MU182347.1:32082-82186 GCA_016904865.1 Pissodes strobi
ACATACAGTGCGTCCGTAAAGTATGGAATAAATGAATAAATTCATTATCACGTAAACCACATTTTTTTTAAAAAATCGCTCTGACCCGTTGATTTTGTTTTTCGATCGCGCATATTCTGACATGAAATGTAGATATACAGGGTTGGAAAAAATATTTTTTATTAAATGGAATTGCATATTTGCATTTTGCGGAGCATTCTAGACATATTTCATGAATAATGTCCTATACCTATCTCCAACTGTTTTTGAAATATTGACAGTTGAAAATCGACCATTTACCAAGTTTGACAGCCTGTGCAATCTAAACGACTAAAGATAGAACAAAATGGTTTGCACTTTCCTATCTTGGTTTTTCATAAGCTATCGTTTGATACTAACTTTAGATTTAACCAGAGGTTAAATTTAATCGGAATTTCTTCACCGCTGATTAAATATAAAGTTAGTGTCAAACGATAGCTTATGAAAAAACCAAGATAGGAAAGTGCAAACAATTTTGCTCTATCTTTAGCCGTTTAGATTTCACAGGCTGTCAAACTTGGTAAATGGTCGATTTTCAACTGTCAGTATTTCAAAAACAGTTGGAGATAGGTATAGGATATTATTCATAAAATATGTCTAGAATTCTCCGCAAAATCCAAATATGCAATAATATACAGGGGGTTACATTTAATAAAAAAATATTTTTTCCGTCACTCTAATTTGGAACACTCTGTGTATCTACATTTTATGTCAGAATATACGCGATCGAAAAACAAAGTCTGAGCGATTTAAAAAAAAATACTGTTCGCTTATGCAAAGAATATTTTAAATGTAGACTGCTATGAAATAAATCATACACAGTTTCTTTAAAATGAAATATCACATCCTTCATAATTGTGAAGCAAATGTTTTGATATTATTACAAGTAGGGGAAAGCGAGGCAATAATACGGGATACGCGTTCATATAAACAGGTGTTAAAGCCCAAAATATGAAGCTAGGCAAGTCCTACGTTATTTCGTAGATGTGGCAACTACGCCACAATGTGTGAGTTTCCTCAGTCTGGTTATAATTTTCTGCTGTCAGAAAATAAGAGGGGTAAGTTTCAATATTAAGATATAACGTTTGGCCATACAAATATTGAATTGCTTTCTTTAGGGATTTAGTCCTACATCTGTTTGTTATTTTATTTCAATAACAATATAGTTTGGGCTAGAAAACAAGATCAGCGTAGATATGGGGTAACAGTGTTATTGATCAATAGGTGCGCGGTTTTGTCCCACATAGATGTTAATGATCAGTTATGCCTCAAGTTGATAATTTCAACGGTTAAATATACCTACTTTTATTTCAGATGGTAAGAAATTACAAAAGAAAGACGCAACAAAAAAGTTGGTCGATTCAACAATTTGATAATGCCGTAGCTGCTATTCGTTGAGGTGGCTAGAAATTTCGATATTTCAGGGTCAACAGTGCCAGATAATTTAAATCAACGAGGAAACGGCGATGATAGTGAGGCTACAGCTTAACCCGCTGAGACGCATAGCTTGAGATGGAATTCGCTTTTTATGCAGCAACACGAGCAAGAGATGGCAGATCATTATGGTTCTGCCCGGTACCAGGCGGATGAGGCGTTGTTTTAAGAAGAATCCGCAACTAAGTCACCGTCAGCCAGAAGTCTTAACCGTATATCTTCATTTAACGGCCAGCTGTTGGTTTTTTTTTTAATCTTGAAACAGTATTACGTAACCATAAATTTACAGGAAAAATGATCTTCAATAAATTACTTACTTACTAAATTATGCCAAAAAAATATCAGAAAAGACAAAAAAATCTATACCAAAAAAAAAGATAAAACGAGTAGAAATTGTTATTTCAGCTGAACAAGAACAAACTATAACTGTGCTATCTGCTGTCAGTGCTCCTACGTCCCATCAGTGATAATTTATCCGAGAAAACGTATGTCTCCACAATTAGAGAGAAGTGGACCAATTTGATCCATTTATTCATGTTTTGACAATGGGAGATCAAATGACAATATTTCCAGTCATGTAACATCTACTGCGACTGAGCAGACTTTACTTATCTTAGATAATCATGGAAGCCGCGTTTCGTTAAAAAAGTTTCAGTTCTGCAGAAGTTACCATAGTGTATTTCTAAACATTGTAAACCACCCTCAGCCTCTAGATTTAACATTATTTGAACCTCTTAAGAAAGCTCGTTGCTGTTGTTAATGGTTCTCATATCATTTCGACTGCAGACATGAAAATCACAGTGTATACAATGTGGCTCGTTTTTTTAATCAATACGTAAAGTGACAACAATGAATAAAGGAATTTCAGGATTCGAAGCTACCGATATACTTTCTTTCAACACCACTAAGTTTACATTAGAAGACTTCGCATCAGCTGGGCAATTTCGAGAACTTATTTTGCATGTTGAATCGGATGAGAGGAGACGAACGTCAATTGGCTTCTTATAAAATGCCCATACCTGAGGTTATTACAGAACCGGTCCCGCAATCTACAGCAATTCTTGAAACTTCACAATTATGTTCGTTTGCCAAACTATCTGGTGTTGCGCCTATTCCCAAGGAAAAGAAATACAGTAAAGAAGCAACAATCAGAAATTTATCCTTCCACTTAAAGACACACTTGTTCTAAAATAAGCAAAATGTGATAAAAAAAGATAAACAAAAAATGACAAATATGCGAATCCTGAACACATGTGGAACACAAAGGAAAGTTAACGTAAAAAGAAAATAGGTTGAAAAGGAAAAGAAAATCTCCGTGGAGGACTCTGATTATTCGGTAGAACTGTATCTATCTGAAGATATCAGTTCAGATATCAGTTAATTCGCCAATTATCACATACCTATTTTGACAAATGCAATATACATCAAATACGGCGAATTTGGGAAGAACAGAAAGCTTTGGTACCGTTGCGTTAAATGTGGAAGATTTTCTGATTGAGAGTCAATCAAAGAGCATACATGCGATGAATGCGAAGAAACCAATCCGAAAAAAGCAAAACGTCATAATAATCCCAAAAAATAAGCGTATGTTAATAACTCAAACAACATGCGCAGCATTGCCACGATGATAGATGCGCAAAACTTTCCCATCGGGTGGCGTAATACCATAAATTGCACTTTTATGTTAATTTTAGTTTTTTCAGTGGTCTAGTATTTTATTCTACTAACCCACATACCATCATATATTAAAGATATGTGAGAAGTATTTTTCAAGTTACCAACCATTTATTATGAAAAATACAAATTTGCGTAATGTTTGCTCTTAGGTGCGTGGTAATAAATACCCCAGTTTCCCGTAATAAGGTCCCACATTAAAGAATCCTAAATACAATACCTTTATGGTGAGAGATAAAATTAACGCTAGAAAGAAAAACACCTTCTATGTTAAAGGCAAATAATTACCAAGAGAAGTTGTGGATATACATATATCATGAACTAAATCTTCGAAGGAAAGGGATCATAATTTATTTACGTGCACGAAGACAAGGGTCACATTTAGAATTGTTTTATTAATGAAACAATATTGATTAAACGGCTCCCTGAATCATATTCTTTAGCCTAATGCTACCAGTCGTCTGTGATTAATAAAAAAAAAAGTTATTTATTACTCAGTATATAATTTCAGAATAAGAAAATAAATCTACTGATTTGGATATTACATGATTATGTTTCGCATACAGAAGTAATGTCTCGATTTTGCTCCTCAAAATGTAATATTGAATTACACATTTAACAAGTTAATTTGTCGTTCTTTATTATTTTCTTGATTCAGTACAATGTTCATATTCCCCATAAAAAAAAATAAAATATACATTAGCCCTTCAAAAATCTCAACTGAGGCAAGGAATAGTTATTTATTTTACTAGGCAGCAAAGTAGTAGTTTGACGGCCGCGGCTGATAGTTCAGCTAAGGCAGTCAATCTACTTTGATGCCGAGTTGAACATATAATTTTTCTCCGATTGTTTATAATGATATATGTATATTGTATGTTTGCAAATTATTACAATTCCGACAATCTTTTTATTTTTCCTGTAGTGATAAATTAAAACAAAATTTGATAGAAATCGCAATTGTTGGAACGGTTGGTTGCTATGGAAATGTATATGTCCATAATAATTATAGTTTGACAACTTATGTCAAACGTTTTATTCCCATGGAGACTAATCATTTTGCTGCCTAGGCAAGAACAGGAAAGTACTTACTTTGCTGCCAAGGCAGGAAAAGTAATACTTTGCTGATTGATATGTGTCTGCAAAATTAATATTTGCTGTCAATCAGAGAAAAAATTATTAACAGCATACAAATTAATGGGGAACTGAGAACACGTTATAACTAATATAAAATTCGTTTCTCCGTTATAACATTGTTTATTTTGTTTTTGACAACGATTGTCAAGTGGTTAGTTGATGGTAAATAATGTATGAAGACTTGAGAGACCTTGAGAAAAGCTCGAGACACCAGGGACTTCAAGATGTTTAGAATAGCTAGATTAGATTCTGTCTCTCGAGTACCTTCCTTTAGCAGTTGCTCTTTCTGCTTCGATCCAGTGACGAGTCATGAGAGGGATGCGAGAGGGGGCTCCTGCTACTTCTGCTCTTTGCGTGTGATTGAATTGGCATCCTTGGAATGATATTTCCAGAAAACCCTACTTTTTTGGGTAAAATTAAGAAAACATTTTGGCGTATATCTTAGTAACCTAACGAGATATTTCAAATCGGTTCACATAGGAATCTGCCTTGCCTTGTAGGCAATTGAAATGTTTCATGAACATTTTTGCATCGGCAGAATATAACTTTTTCGGTAAAACAAAAGTTGATCTTTTTAAATTACATTAAAATTAGAAAAAAGTCGATTCGGCAGGTCAAATATGCATGAAACTCTAACTTTAGCCTCGCTACCCTGATTGGTATCTGTTATTTAGCCCGAAATTTACGTTTATAGAGAAAAGATGTTATGGTCTCGTACAAAATTTTAAATTATTTGGGCATAAATGAAAAATTATTATTTAATTATGAATAAAAATACTTCTCCAGTAAAGTGCTTTTTCTTCAATTAGAAATGCGTACCACAAACTAAAATAAATATATTTACTATGGTACAATTGTATTAACAATCGTTGTCATAGTAAATATTTGAAGAATAAAGTTATCCATGCTTGAAAAACCTGAGCCTAAGGTAAATAATACTTATTAGTAACGAAAAAAAAACTTGAAAACCGAACTGTTGTATCGCTACTTTTTAAATACATTGAGGACGGATTCCGAACTATTTTTATCTTTTATCACAATAAAGTAGATGAAAAATTTTTAGATTGGTATTTATTTTTCTAAAAATGTATTCTTTTATTTTGCGATATGTTAAATAAAAATGCTTCTCTATTCAATTATTGTAATAAGAATCGATATCATACTAAATATTTGACAAATAAAGTTGAGGAAACTGAGCCTTAGGTAAATATTTTAACTTAAGTATGTTAATGTTTATTTGCAAAGAAAAAAAGAAGTACTGTTGATTTCTTTGAAAGCCGAACTGTGGCATGGCTACTTTTTAACTATCTTTACGCTTCAGATTATACATTGTTCTCTTTTATCATAATAAATTTGAAAACAATATTGGATTGGTATTTATTTTCTAAAAATAAATAATATTATTTTTGGATGCCTATTTAAAATAAAAATGTTTCTCTAATAAAGTTTTTTTTTTTAAATAAAAATACGTTCCACGGACTAAAACAAATATAATTACTAAGATGACAATTATTGTATTAACAATCGTTTTCATAGTAAATATTTAAAGAATAAAGTAATCCATGCTTGAAGAAACTAGGCTTCAGGTAAATAATTGTTTAACTTAAGTATGTTAAGGTTTATTTACAGAAAAAAAATTTAAATTGTTATACTTTTTAAATATCTTAACGCGAGATTCCAGATTATAAATGTTTACCTTTTATCAAATTAAAGTTTCTATTAAGTTTCGATATTTTATTTAAAAATTGATTTCTAATATTTGAAGAATAAAGGTATGCTTGATTAATTAAACTGGGCATAGGTAAATATTTACAAAAAGAAAAAAAGTTTAATTTTTCTATAAACCGAACTAGGCTTGGCTAGTTTTTAAATATCTTCACGCAGGATTTCAGATTAAATATTTTTATATTTTACCACAATAAAATAGAAGAAAAATTATTGTATTGGTATTTATTTTCCTAAAATGTATTATTGTTCTATATTTTAAGTACAAAATAATTCTCTAGTAAAGTGAGTTCTTTCAATTAAAGATACGTTCTACAAGCTAAATCAGATATAGTTAAAATGTTACAATTGCATGAACAATCGTTGTCATAAAATATTTGGAGAATAAAGTTATTCGTACTTAAAGAAACTGGGCTTAAGGTAATATAATATGTTAATGTTTAATTGCAAAACAAAAAGAAAATTTAAATGAAATCTCGCAGGATTTCAGATGAGCCATTTTTATCTTTTATCATAATAAAGTAGAAGAAAAATTAGTGGATTGGTATTTTTTTAAATGTATTATTTTATTTTTCGATATTTAAATACGTTTCGTAATTTAAAACTATAGTTGTATTAACAATCGTTGTCATAGTAAATAAGTTAGTCTTGCTCGAACAAACTGCACCTAAAGTACATACATATTTTTATATTGCTACTTTTACTTGGTTACTTTTAAATATTCCTTCAGGCAAAATTCGAAAGTATACATTTTTATCTTTTAGGAAACATATACTTACGAAAGATCACGAACCAATTTCAACAAATTAATTATAAACGCAATACACCTAAGGCATCTATCGCCTCATCATACTAGTAATAATAGTCATCAGGATAATACTTATTACCACCAAACTTCGTCCACGTCTACCATGGTATACTTATATATCATAATAAAGTGAAAGAAAAATGTTGGATTGACAATTATTTTTATAAAAATGTATTCGATCGTTTTTCGAATTCTCAAATGAATGTCTAGTCTAGTAAAATAATAACTTATGTGTTTCTTAAAATATATAAATTTATAGTTTGAAGGTAGATGATTAAAAAGTTTTCATGCGATAGTTCTATTTTCAGAAAAAAATATTTGCAAAAACACACTAAAAATGCTTAGGTTAAGAGTAATAAACATAAAATATTTGATTTAGTTGTGAAGAAAACATAATTTACCAAAAAGTATTTTTATTTTAAAAAAATGATGATTTTTTGTTAATGTTTAAATTATTTTAAATTTTGTGTGAGAAATAGGATTAAATTTCAAACGCTTTCTCTCTTAGAGAAATGGACTGAGTCCTGGCCAATCGACTTAGGAGAATCCAAATTTTCCTCCAACTAGCAATCAGACTCGCGAAACCTTTAGTTTTGAGTTTTAAGTGATACAGAATTCCATTTTATAATTTTATTATAAACATCACATCACTCACTTCCTAGTGGACATCGTATATACAAAAGATGAAATGCTTTTTGTTCATTTAAAATTAGTTAAAACGTACTGCCAAATCTAAGGTATATCCGAACAATAACAGGCCTTAAACAATAAGGCGGTACACAAAGCACCAACCTTTGGCCTGTTAGTACTGATAAAAGCCAATCAGAATCGCAGAAGGCGTGGCCAAATTTGACATGCTAGCTTACCCATGTCTTTAGGGAGCAAGGAATTGTTTTCAACTGCTCTGGTGGTCCAGCAGTCAGATGTTGTGCCTGTGATCCGGCGATCCAGATTCGATCCCCGTCGGTGTTTTTTCATTTTTATAAGGTTGTTTGTAAAAAGTTTTTTCTCCACTTTGGACATGCCTTGGGTCATTTTCCGGCTCGCTCCGGTCGCGAGCGGAGATACATGCGTAATCGGCTGACTGGCTAATGATTGGTGCTATACGTACCTTGGCTCTAAACAGCTTAGCTCTATTATCGATCGAGAGTCGGAATAAAAGTTTGATTGATCGTTATGAAAAACATTCATTATTTGTTCTCGAAAATTGGAGCACAACGAAAAATAATTTGATTAACCACAAATTTTAGGTAGAACAAAAAAAATATATATAAATCGTTGCAAAATTAAACACAAAATAATGTATCGTTTTCGCAACAGCAAGTTTAAAATAAAAGTACATGCAAAAAAGCCTAATCAAATCTTTTCATCGGAAGTAGAGGGGGATTCGAATTCGAGTCTATGTATGGGGAACTGGAAAACCGTAAGAGATACAGTCACGGTCAAATTAGGATACAATTGCGCACTTAGGTGCCTAACAATATGCCGCTTAGAGAATTTTTAAATTCCGAGTATTTTCGGAGATATCCGGAAAAAACCGAAATATAAAAAGATCCTTTTATTTTTTTCCTGAACTTATTTAAAAATGGATTTAAAATTGGATTGCCACTTTTGCTGCTGTATCCAAGGATGGTATCCAGTTTGGAATCCGACGTTTCGTCTTCAAGGGTCATCATCACCTTTCTTTTTTTAAATACGAACTTTAATCGTGTTTCATTTTTCAGATGATATTGTCGTTATTAATATGAATATATATTTTTAATTATTTTTATTATTTTTTTAATTACTTATTTTGCTTTGGGGTAAAAAATAAACAGAGCTGTTTATGTAATTTTACTATTTTTTATTTTTATTAAAAGTAAATGCTCCAATTTTCCACTTACCATTGAAAACAAAATAAAATATTTTTGTACTTTGTTTTATATAGATTATATATTTCAAAAATAACTGAAACTATTTAAAATTAAGCCAAGGCAAATTAAGAAATTAAAAAAAAATAAATATAAAAAAAGAATAAAAATAAATTAAAATCACATATTCGTATTAATAACGCCAATATCATCTGAAAAACGATAAAAAAGTAAAAGTTCGTATTTAAAAAAAGAAAGTTGATGATAACCCCTTGAAGATGAAACGTCGGATTCCAAACTGGATAAAGCGGAAAAAGTGGTAATGCAAAAGTGCAATTCAATTTGAAATCCGTTTTTATATAAGCCCAGGAAATAAAACAAAATGATTTTTCAAAATTTTGTTTTTTTTTTCGGAAATACTCGGAGTTTTGAAACTTTATAAACGGCATATTGTTAGGCACCTAAATTAGCAATTTTGTTCTAATGAGGAAGTCTTTCGAAAAATTAAACCGATTATTTTTAACAGCAAATTCTAGAGCAGTGAAAAAATATCATTACGTATTTTTTTATTTCAACTAAAGATGATTATTACGAGAGATATGCCAGTTTTTAGTTTTGTATATATAGATATAGTAAGCATGGTGCAACGTAACAATTGTTCATGTTCATTCTGACGTCATAAGCACATTTCAAGGCGTTGTATCTGCCTCATTTTTCGACTTATGAAAAAAAAGAAAAAACACGTGTCCACTTATTTTTCATGGACTGTCAAAATCAGCAATAAAAAAAATTGATGAAACTTCATCATTTGACCCACATTGGTTTTTGAGATCCCCATACATAGACTCGAATTCGAGCCACCCTATACAATTTTTATTTGGAGAATGAAGAAATAAGAAAGCATTTAATATCAATCTCAAGATTCGACTGGATGAGTCACTTTTTCAAAATCAGATTTTGTAAATGAAATGTATATCATATTTTGTATTCTTCAGGGTGGTTAGAACCATGGTTCAGACATTGTTTTGAGTGAGCTTCCTTAAAAACAGATGTTGGTATTCGTTGCCCGGAATGCCTGCCAGATTGTTAATATTATTCTTATCCAACTCTTCGTGGTAAATATTGGTATCCATCGAAAAAGTTATAATGCCATTGCATTGGTAGCCCACTGTTCAGATAGTGTTTCGTCTTGCTTGCATCCTTAATAGTAATAGTCATGAATGATTCTTCGGGTGACAAGCTTTTATACAACATTACTTTAGGAATCCCATGGAGAAACACTAGGAAACCTTTAGAGGTTCAAAAAGGGAAATATAAAAACAAAAAGAGGCAAATCGCTCGGAATTGCTGAATATTATGCCCCCCCCCCCCCTACTTCCACTGGACATAGCTCCTGCTCCTTTTCGTTCGAACATAGGTCGCATTTCAGTGTAATATGTCTCCAATATTTTTCAGTCTTATCCAAATTCCGCAGCCAGAACATTTTGTTTTATTTCCACATTTGGCTTTGAACGATTAACTGTAGCAGTAGTTATATTCAATTTTCTTATGGCTAACAGGTCAAATATAAGGTTTTATATTTAGTGCAAATTCAAAAAATAGTAAACTAGCAACTGCTTTTATCTAACAATCATATTCAGTAATATATATTTTGAAAGCAATAATACATTTTATATAGGTCTAAGCTATCATCGTTTTATGTTTCTTAGGTATCGCTCAAAAAAAGCCACGCTAATGAAAACAGTACACAAAAACAATATCAAATTTCCCAAAGTTCGAGCAATTAATCAGAGGTTACCCTTTTTTCCCCAGCAAAAAAAAAACGAAGATAAATGCTTTGCTTTTCTCTATAGACCGTTTTCATTCACCGCAGATTAAAAAACTAGACAATTTAGTGAATTAGAAACGGGGGTCAGATTAAATAACACTAACCCAGCTGAAGGGGATCTACGCAGGGTACGAACCGAAGGGCCATCGCTTCGCAATTATGAGTCTTTAGGGACGTAATTAATTTGCCGGGCATTTTCTATCTTATCTCTCGAATGCCATATTATCGTCTTTATTGGATAAAGGCGCCTACAGACTTCAAGATAGAGTGGCTGATTTCTGATTGAGAATGTAAATGGATTTTAGCTGTTGCAAGTATGTTTGTCAATATGATATTGCTATACAGAGTGTCTCTTCTAACTAGCATTTTACCCTTATAACTTATAAGATAAGAGTGCGAGCAAAAGGAATTCGACGTTTCAAAAATGCATGATATATTGTAAAACGTTTTTAAATCCATCAACTTTATTACCACGTTTTCTATATTTAGGAATTATATCGGATCAAAGAAAGTACTGAAAGTAGTATATCTTCTTTGACTAAATTCGACCGAATGTTTCTTTTCTGATATTGGAATTCGACTTCTTTTTTATATCTACGCAGTAATATTCATATATCTAACTTGTTTGACTCCTTTGATCTTCACATGCATGTTCACAGCTCGACTCGGTTCAGAATGCACAATCTTGGTCAAAGTCGGTGGTAATGCTATGGGTCTAAAATTAGAAGGACAGTTGTGTTCACGCCCCTTGTAGAGAGGAATAATCACTGCTCTCTTCAAGCAGCCCGGGAAAACTCCAGAAACAATAACCTACAAAGCAACAAGAGGTAAGGCCAAGAAAATCCTCAGTGAGAGTTCATGCATCCCAACCTGACGAACTCCTATGCTTCATGAATAAGCGTTCAAGCTCTTCTACATTAGTTGAAGCAAAGAAGAAAGAGTCAGCCACCACCACATTGTTTAGGTAGCTCCTAGGATCTATTTTCTGTGTGATATTGGCTGAAAGTTTACTAGCAATATTACAGTAGAAGAAATTGATGACATTGGAATCTAAGGTATTGGATACAATCAAGATATTCTTTTTACCCCTCAGGTCGTTTAAAATTTTCCAAGATTCTCTTGCTCTATTGGAGGAATTATTTTTCCTATTTTGAACGTAGGTCCACTTTGCCAATTTGATTGAGTTTCTGTAGATCCTGCGGTATCTATTATAATAATTCAAAAAGGCGACATTAGTAATAGAATATTTCCTTATGTAGTGAAGGGAGCGTATATTTCTTCCAGATACTCGTAAACTCTTAGTATACTAAGGTTTTTTATTTCGTTTTTTTCATGTTGACAATAGGAAAAGCAAAGTCAAAACTATTTATTCCCATCTGATGAAAGCTATGCAGTGGGTGGGTCCACAGTAGCCAAAACATCATTCCACTCAGATTTATTGCCAAGCAAAGAGAATTTGTGGAAATTGGCCCTAGTGTAAAGCCTACCGCGTCTAAACTTACCATCATCAACTTCACTATTGAGCTTTACAAGCCCCACTATTGCCTCATGGTCAGACAAACTGGCATTTATAGTTTTGCACTGATTATAGTCTTGGTTAAAATTCGTACAAAAGTAGTCTATAACTGAGGAAGAAAATGCCGAAAACCGGGTTGGCTGATCCATGTGCATCTTAAAATTAAGTCAGTTTAACAGGTTAAAAAGCTTTTGACTAGATCCATTACCCTTTTCTAAAAAAAAAATACATTCAGATCGCCAGTCAAAACCATCATGGAATTAACCGAAATTTCACTTATAGTGGTCATAATTTTCAACAATTTCGTAACTTGTGTGAATCTTTCAACTGGTATTCTGTTCTTCGAGAGGGTGATATTCTGGGTGTTTTCCCCGGTGAATTGGAACATATTGGCAACAGCGCTTTTCCTGTCCTTTATTTAAAGCCAAGGCGCAAAGACAGAAAAAGATGGCTGGCACGACGGATACGTACTTCTGCCTCAAATCTGAGATTTTTAAACAGTCTCAGGACAGCGGCGGATCTAGGGACGCGTGGACCTCAGGGCAAAAAATATTTATGGGCCCCTACCCCTTGTATATTTTAAAACTAAGTTAAGGCATCGTGGGGCCTTTCTGAACCTTGGGCCCCAGGGCGACGCACCGAACTGCCCGGTGATATGTCCGCCAGTGTCTCAGGAGTGTATCATGGCAACATGATGCACCAATCATATTACTTTTTATACAGGAAATCCTACATGATCATCATTTGTGATGCGAAGAGACTTTATTATTCTAAACGTTTTCCTGATTCTAAAAATAAACAACGCGTAAAGTGTGGCAAGTATAACTTGAACAGCGGAAAGAATGCGGACAAAAAATTGGCGATGTTGTCGAGTAACTTTAATATTTTTTGAGAATTAATATTTATACCTATTATTTAGATAAACACATAATTTAATATATTCATTAACTCATTGAAAATAACTGGCAACTGAAACTTAACTATTACTTCAACTTTAATTCATAATCTATTTTACACATTATCAATTTAAATAAATTTGCGACATTTATATCTATTTGCCCGATATATACGGCAACAGGTGCATCAAGTTCCCCTCGTCCTCGTGACAAAGTGCATCAAGGCGATTGGCTGCAAGCCATTTTTCCTCGCTTCGCTCCTCAAACGTCGCTGTTCCAAATAAGTTTGCCACACTTTATCATGGACGATTGTCAATGAAATTACTAATAGAGCAAGCAAATCTTCACAAATAAATATTGACTCCGACTGTCTGAACGATTATTACTGCTCGTCTGGCAATGGTTTAACTAAAGACCTTTATCCAGTCACAGGCCCACTAATATATATGTCTAGTGTGAATGCGACTGACACACTAAATGTTTTTACTCCAACGTGAATTCAGAAAAAACATAAGTTCTATGAAAAACAAAAAAGCAGCGACCGACGAAATATCTGTCAGCGTACTGGAAAGTCTGTCTACCTAAGAGTGCCATTGCTGCTCTATCAGACGCTATTAATTTTTCTTTCATGTATTGCTCCTTTCCATCTTGCTTTAAGTTGGCTAGAGTAATACCTCTTTATAAGGGCGGTGATCAATTGACTCCCTCAAATTCTAGGCCGTTTTCTTTGCTGTCTACTGTCTCCAAGCTCGTCGAGAGCATAGTGAAGAATCGTCTCTTATCATTCCTAAGTAATGATAACATTCTTACTGAAAATCGGTATGGGTTTTGATCTTATAGGAGTACATCTGATGCAATGTTCGGCTTTCCGGGCATTGGAAGGAGTTTTCCAGGGTATAAATAAGCGAGTGAAGACTGCTGCAGTGTTTTGTAACTTGTCAAAAGCCTTTGACTGTGTGAGTCGTAAGGTGCTGCTGCAGAAATTCTTTGCTTACAGGATTCGAGGCGGGGTACTTCGGTGGTTTGAGAGCTATCTGTGTGGCCGAGAGCAGTCTGTCCACGTAGATGGTGTGTCATCAAGCAGGCAGCGCACTTCGTGCGGCGTGCTCCAGGGTTCCGTATTGGGGCCAGTCCTTGTTTTAATATATGTGAATGATTTGACTATGCTTAAAATTGCAGAGCGCATTACGCTGTTTGCAGATGACACCACCGAACTGTGGCGCGACAAGGATCCATGGCAGGTGCTGCGGAATATTGAGTTGGATCTCGAAATGATTAAGCGGTGGTGTGACGCCAATCGCCTCTGCTTGAACATGCCTGAAACTAACCTCATTGGCTTCAACTGTCCTGTCAATGACCTCATATTTGGTTACAGCACCATCCAGGCAGTGAACTCTTCTAAGTCTCTAAATCTGTGTATTGACGAAAACCTAAAATTCTATCCTCATATCATTAAGTTAAACAAAAGATTGGCGTCCGGTTGTTTTTCTGTTCGGGCTACCTTTCGTTGCGCGTAACGTGTATTACGCCCTTGTTGAGACACATCACAGATATGCCTTGCCATTTTTGAGGCTTGCTCTCGATATCTGTGTCAATCTGTCTTCATTCTGCAGAACAGAGCTGTAATCTATGTAATGCCTTTTTATCAAACACTCTTTTCTGACTTCTGACCCTCCGATCTTTATTCATTCTGGAAATTGCTTGCCTAATTCATAAGAATAAGTATAAATTTCCCAATCCTCAGCCGGTATATTGTACACGTCAAATTAACAATGTTCCCTTGCCCATTCCACATTCCAGCCTTGTGAGGAATTCCGTAAGTTACAAATAATTTCACCATCGCACTGTGGTTCACAACCCAGATATCCTATGTCAAAAATGTCCATCTTATTAAATATGAATTTGTAACTAAAATTTTAACAAATCTACTTTTAAGAAGATTTGCCAAGCTGATACCTACTACGATAGTGACATGCCATAAAATGTTGACAGGCTATTTTATACATGACATATTAAAATTAAATGATGATAAAAAATTATGTTTTATAGGACTGCTAATTTGTAAACAATGTATTTATTTGCCAGCATCATAATAAAAAAAAACTAAAAGCGAACTTCTGATCACAATAAATAATGGAATAAAAAGTTTTCAAAATTAGTGTTACTCATTCGCTATTAAATATTTTGCATCTTTTGACAAAAATGGTATGTGAGTCTCCTAACTCCTGAGATATATGGATATGAAGTTAAAACTAAAACGGAGTTTTATCCACAATACCGAAACAGAATTATTGCACTCGACGCGCGTTTCGCTAACCATGTTAGCATCATCAGGAGATGATTAAAACTAGTTTGGGTTAGTTTGGGTTAGTGTGCAATAATTCTGTTTCGGTATTGTGGATAAAACTCCGTTTTAGTGCATGTTGCCGAAGGTTCCAAACCCCAACATAGATGAAGTTAAAAAATTAGTGTGAATGGACGCTGGCAGGCTACGACCAACTTCTTTGCTATTTTAGTTCCATAGTCCCTGAAGTTTTGAACATTTATTTGGTATCCAGAATTCAGAGCTTCTAGAATTCAACTGGATCAGCATTAACTCTGGAATTCCAGTTATCTCGACGGATATAGTGAAATTTCAAAAAATAATCGCTGTCGTAGACGTACTACTTCCTTCTGCCTTCAGTTTGTCGATAATAATATGTAAACCAAGCCTGTTTCTAAATTCCTGTTGAATCTCCCTTTTTCTAAACTCAACGTTCTGCTTTTCCTCAACAGATCGGGAATTAAAAATTGAAAAAATCTGATATAAGCGTGAGGAGGCGATAGACTAAATTCAAAAGTTTTTCGTTAGTAGCTATTTGGAAACAATTTTCAATATCATTCATCTTCTTTGAAGGGGCCCTACGAATGTTGCTACATGCAGAAGAAGTTTCGGTTAGGGCGCTACATATTTTCCATCGATCATCGTTAACTGCAAGAGATGATTTATTTATATGGCTTTGTTACATGCTATCTCTATTTTTGTTGCTTTTAGATGGCTTATTTTTTCTTTAAAATATATTTCTTCTGCTTTGGATACGTCTGAGGTTTCTTTTTTAAATTGAAATCTGTTGGGACGGCAATATCAAAGAAATATATAGAAATGCAATAATAAGCAAAAGGAATCATAGCTAAACTAATACATGTTATAAAAATTAAAATGCAGCAAAAAATACCTGGTTGGAAGGATGAGGATTTTTCCAAATAACGGCAGAAAATTCTGAATCAGATGTTGCCGAAAGTTGTAGGTGAACATAAGATGTAACAAAAGAATGCCATCCGAAGCTGATCCGTTCGGAAAAGTTTGTTTATACTAGCTGTGGTGATTACTGCCGTCAAAACACCATTTTCCTTTCACGATTAAGTGTTTTCTATTTTCTTCCAGAATGACTTGGATCACGCCTTGTTCGAGCTTTATCACTCTCTCGGCTGCATGATCGAGCAATGCTTGCAGTTCAGTCTCATCAGCAGGAGATTCGTTAATTTTAATTTGATGTGTCTCTGGATAACAGCTTTTTTTTCTTGTAATACGTTATGATAACTCCGAAAAATATTTGAACTAATTTTAGCATTTACAAAATTTTTATTCGACACTTTAACTCACATACCTTCTCATCTTTATTCTTATCTATAACGATTCGTTTTTCAGTTTCCAGCCAGTCATTATTGCTTTCTAAGAACTTGCCCAATATAACGATTTTTTCGCCAAGATGTAGAAATTTTTATTCAAAACTACTTATGCAAGTCCAAAGATTTTTTAAAACCCTTGGTCTCAAATCCATTGGAAGATGTTTTTAAATTTTAAAATTGTAATTCCTTTAAAAGTTGGACAAAGTAGGACATAATTCTTATGACGATGGATTCTTATTTAAATAGTAGGAAGTGCTTTTTTTTTATTTCCATATCCAAAAACTGACAAAGTAAAAAAAGCTTTTGTAAAAAGTAAACAAATCAATCAACATCACAGTACTGACACAGCTAGTAAGCTGTGGTAACTGATTTAAAAATAAACAAATCATTTATTATTGTTAGTTTTACCAGCCTTCTAGATAATTATTTTTGGTAACCTATGACGTTTTTCAGATAGCTTTGAATGTGTAGAAAAAAATAAAATAAAATTTGGTAAAAAAATTCAGAACTGCCTTTTGGATTCTTGTTATAGGACCGACCCACAGTGCATCGGCCGAAAATGTGCAACTTTTCGTACTGCGCACACAATATACTATTTCAAATGCCACATATCATCAGTAGTAATTAATTGTAAAAGTGGGCCAATATTACTCAAAATTTTGCATGGCAGCGTATTGCCTAAAAACGGCATATGTTTCGTTTCTAATTTTTGCGAAAGAGCCCGACGCCGAAGGTTGAGGACTCTTAACAAAATATGAAATAAATCGAATCGAAAAAGACAACATATTGCAGTTCAGAGTTGGCCGTTTATTTTGAAGCAGGAGAATGATTCGTGTGGAATTTTTCAATTTTCTGCTGCGAAGGTATAATTCATTCACTGTTTTCAGTGTTGCAGTTTTACTACTATACTAAATTTGATATATTTTTAACCTTAAGGTACCAAAGTTGATATCGTTTACAGCAAATCAACCCCAATTTACTTGGTTTTAACTATTTTAAAAATTTCAAAAAATTTACTAGATACAAGATATTTCTTAAGAAAGATAAGTACGCTATAAAGAAATGTTATGAAAAATATACATAATCTCCACGAGTTCCGCCTCTCTCCCAGATGACAGACCATATCGGTAGTTGCCGGAACAGGGTTTGAATTTCTGAATTACATGCATTGAGTTTTTAAACACAACTTTCAAGAGCTTTTCATAAAAAATAATGCAGAATTATTTTTGCGTTTTTCAGGCTGATCGATGATCTTTTTCCTCTTTTGTGAAAATTTTTCATATGTATATAATTTTTGAAACAATGTAAGGCAAAAAGTGAGGCATATTACGTTTGATCAGTCCCAAATTTTTTGCTCGCATCGTTTATTATAGGAGATAGTAAGATTTAAGGTTGAAATGATTGAATGAGTTAAGCGGGAAAGTTTTTTGGGAATTTTCTTCATAAATATGATTATTTGTATTTTACTTTTCATTCCTTCCTGTGTTTAAAAAACATGTGCATCGAAGTAAATTCCCTGCCCGATCACCATCAAGTTTCACACGAATAGATTGTTTTAATAGTATGACGAATAATTATTTTAAATTTTATGTAAGACTTTATTTGAAATTTATTTTCAACGGTGTAATTTTAGATACGTTAATGGATTTTAAACACAAGAGCATTCTGTGTTTCTCCTAACCTTACGCGAAGTCTTCAACATCGCATGTTCTGAACTGAATGAACAAGCTGACGACACTGTTCCTAATCAGAATTTCTCATCAAAATATTCAATTCAGTACATTTTTTACAACTCTCTAGTTCCTACTTCTGGGAAATTGGCAACGGCAACCCTGTTTCCGTAGGGCTGCAAGTTGAAATATTTACCCTTAAGGGTTTCCTTTTTGCACTAACAGCTAACTATAGTTTTAAAAGTGGTTACACGTTAACATCCGTTTTTCTCTTCATTAATGACGTCAGCGATTCAGCGGCGTTACCAAGGGCCCGCAGGGGACTCCGTGGGGCGAGTTTACTAAATGTAGGTATACTGTTATAGCACAGCGACACGCCCCCTACCGATGTTCTTAGTAATTTCAATGTATGATCTACCTCAGCTCAGTCTAAGTCTAGGTACACCAAAGTGTGTAGCTTCACGCGTGCGTACAGGATTATTCATTATATTTTGATACCCACCTGCAGCCGTAATTACAGGTAATGCAAAAAAACTTTAATTCAGAAGTTATGAGGTTTTTTATATACAATCTTTTAGAAATGTCAAAAGAATAAAATGCCTGTCAAATGTCAAAAAAACCGCATAACCTTAATATTTTTAAATGGTACACGAAAAAGTCTAGACATACTTCACGAATAATGTCCTATACCTATCTCTAACGGTTTTTGAAATATTGACAGTTGAAAACCGACCATTTACAAAGTGTGACAGCTTGTAAAATCTAAACGGCTAAAGATAGAACAGAACGGTTTGCACTTTCCTATATTGGTTTTTCATACCCTATCGGATGACACTAACTTTAGATTTAACCAGAGGTTAAAAGATCCCGGATAAATTTAACTTCTGGTTAAATAAAAGGTTAGTGTCATACGATAGCTTATGAAAAACCAATATAGGAAAGTGCAAACTGTTTTGTTCTATCTTTAGCCGTTTAGATTTTAAAAGCTGTCAAACATGGTAAATGGTCGATTTTCAACTGTCAATATTTCAAAAACCGTTAGAGCTATATATCATTATTCATGAAATATGTCTAGACTTTTTCGCACAATCCAAATATGTAATAATATACAGGGTGTCGATTAAAAAAAAATTAAGGTTATGGTTATGCGTTTTTTTGACATTTTACAGTCATTTTTTTTCTTTTGACATTTCTAAAAGATAATAATATTAAAAACCGTACAACTTTTGAATTTAAGTTTTTTTGTATTACCTGTAATTACGACTGCAGGTGGGTGTCAAAATATAATGAATAACCCTGTACAACTGTACAAGGTTCTACAACGAGGACTAGACATGGCGATTTTTTGACTTTCCCTGTACTTTTATAAAAAAAAAACTGAAATAGCCATCTTATGTAATTTTTTCCTGCGAATTCGAGTATGTTCAGCAAAAAACAATTGAATATCAAATAAAAGTGCTAGGGGTCACTTTGATATATTTTTAAATTGAACCCCCGTATATCACTACATTTTTGGACTCTCTAGAAAAATCTAAACACATTTGTGTATAATATCCTATACCTATCTTTAGCTGTTTACCAAATATTGACAGTTGAAAGTCGGGCATTTTGGCACTTTGACAGGCTCTAAAATCCAAACCGCACGAGATCAAAGAAAACGATTTGCACATTCCTATCTTGGGTTTTCATAAGCTACTGAATGATAGTAACTTTGAATTTTACCGGAGGTTTAAAAGTTCCGGTTAATTTTAACCGCAGGTAAATTCCATAGTTTATGAAAACTTAAGATAGGAATGTGCAAATCGTTTTCTTTGATCTTGTCCGGTTTAGATTTTAGAGCCTGTCAAAGTGTCAAAATACCCGACTTTCAATTGTCAATATTTGGTAAACAGCTAAAGATAGGTATAGGATATAGGATATTATACAAAAAATGTGTTTAGATTTTTCTAGAGAGTCCAAAAATGTAGTAATATACAGGGTGTTCCATTTCAAAAAATATCAAAGTGACCCCTAGCACTTTTATTTGATGTTCAATTGTTTTTTGCTGAACATATCCAAATTCGCAGGAGAAAATTACATAAGATGGCTATTTCAGTTTTTTTTGTAAAAGTACAGGTAAAGTCTAAAAATCGCTTTATCTAGTCCTCGTTGGATAACCCTGTACAGGGTGGCTCGTTTTCGTGTCTATGTATAGGGAACTCGAAAACCGTAAGAGATACGGTGTCGGTCAAATTAAGGCAAAACTGCGCATTTAGGTGCCTAACAATATGCCGTTTAGAAACTTTCAAAATTCCGAGTTTTTCCGGATATATCCGGAAAAAACCGAAATTTTTAAAAATCGTTTTATTTTTTTCCTGGGCTTATTTAAAAACGTATCTCAAATTGAATTGCACTTTTGCATTGCCACTTTCTCCGCTTTACCCAATGATGGTATCCAGTTTGAAATCCGACGTTTCGTCTTCAAGGGATCATCATCAACTTCCTTCTTTTAAATACGAACTTTAATTTTTTTTATCGTGTTTCAGATGGCATTGGCGTTATTAATATGAGTACCTATATGTTTTAATTTTTTTTTAATTTTTAATTTTTTTTTTAAATTAAATATTTTGCTTTGGCGTCATTTTAAATAATTTAAGTTAGGTAGGTACTTTTGAAATTTTTATATTCTATAAAAATATTTTATTTTGTTTTTTGTATTAAGTGGAAAATTGGAGCCCGTATTAAAAATAAAAATAGTTAAATTATTTTTTGCGAGAATATGGCCATGAACTATGTATTACTCAAACAAGTTGCTTAGTGCAAAGATAAAATATTTTCAACTTTCAACCAATTGAAAAATTTATATAATAGAGAACATGAACAATTTATAATCACACTACGTGATATTATAGGTACTTTGATGGAAAATCACACCTATTAGAATTTTGCCTATAAATTATTATTTTTTTAATTATTTATATGCAAAATTCCAATAGTTGTATTTTTCCATCAAAGTACCTATAGTATCACGCCATCACGCAGTATGAATAGAAATTGTTTATTTGTTAAAAGTTGAAAATATTTCATCTTTGCACTAAGCAACTTGTTTGAGTAATAGTTCATTGCCATATTCTCGTAAAAAATAATTTTACTATTTTTTATTTTTAATACGGGCTCCAATTTTCCACTTAATACAAAAACCAAAATAAAATGTTTTTAAAGAATATAAACATTTCAAAAGTACCTACCTTAAATGATTTAAAATTACTCCAAAGCAAAATATATAAGTAAATTAAAAAAAAATAAAAAAAAGAAATAAAAAAAATAAAAACATACTCATATTAATAACGCCAATACCGTTGAAAAACGATAAAAAAATAAAGTTCGTATTTAAAAAAAGAAAGTTGATTCCTTGAAGACGAGACGTCGGATTTCACACTGGATAACGTCATTGGATATAGCGAAAAAAGTAGCTGTGCAATTCAATTTAAAATCCGTTTTTAAATAAGCACAGGCAAAAAATAAAACGATTTTTCAAAATTTCGGTTTTTCCGGAAATATTCGGAACTTTAAAACTTTCTAAACGGCATATTGTTAGGCACCTAAATACGCAATTTTCCCTTAATTTGACCGGCACTGTATCTCTTACGGTTTTCGAGTTCCCCATACATAGACACGAATTCGAGCCACCCTCTACATGCTAATTCAAAAAATGAAAATATTTTTAAAGTTGTTTTTTCTTGATTTTGGGTATACTTTTGTTTGGTTGCACCACCGCAGCGAGCGAAACGAGCGAAAGATCATGCGTGAAGTGAAATATTAGAACGACTTAGATACTTCTGACACTTCGGTCACGTATGCGCTGGTCTGAATCTCGAAAGGTTGGTATTCGGCAGCCTAGTGAGTATTTGCGCTGCACGCGATTAGATGTTGCTGAAAATTATACATTGAAATGACCAATAACGCGAACTGTGCTGCAATAGTAGATACATATTTAGTAAAATCGCCCCCTTGGAACCACAGCCGCCAGCGCGACAAAAAAGTACTATAATAAAAGGTAATACATATTTTAACCTACGAACCTCATAATACATACCTACTGTTGAAAAAGTGGAAGAACAGTATCGCAATTTAAACACCAACCAAAACCTCAAGTTCCCATAATAAATCCAATCTGGCGATTTTTTAGTTGTTAGGAAATGTAAATATTGCGTCTTGTTTAAGTAACGCTTATGCAGAACAAATAAATAATCATAAATAAAGACATTAAATTTTATTTTAAATTTGGGGCTGGATACAGCTTTTAAAGAAATCACCAACGCATTGTGAATAGTAGTGGCTATACCGGTGACCACAGCGGAAGTCGAAAGGTGCTTTTCAACTTTGAAGTTGAAAAAACACATTTAAGAAATTGAATGGGGAATGATAGACTAAATGCTTTAGCTATGGTAAATATTTGGAGTATAGCAAGAATTTCAGATTTTAAAGAGAAAGTTGTTAGAAATTTATTTTGGAGAAAAACATGCGAATAAAATTTCACTTTAAAAACTAGGGAACGGCAAAACCGAAGTGTACAATAATCCCTTTTTGCCATCAAACTTTAATATTTTTTGAACGTTTTCGAACTTCCCATGAACTTTTTTCCAACTTTATTGATTTATAGTTACAATAAACTGTTTTAATGGTTTACTCTTCTGAAATCGTTAAGTAGGTAGTACATGCTTATTAATTTCTTTAAGTGCCCAACAATTGTCAGTCAAGGGGCGCCGAATCCTTGTTTTTTTTTAAGATTTTAACGACTATTGGGATTGCGTAAACATTGGGCGTGGCACCCCCAAAATTTCCCGACTTCGGCGTGTTAGCGGGCTTTTTCGTGGTGGCGCCAAATGCCTTCTCACCCTACGCCCTCCCACTTTATAAACCCACGGGCCGCCACTGATTAGTATTCATGTGCCCCCGGAAAATCCTTGCAGGGTGGCGCCGAACTTGAAATTAGGCCGCTGCAGCAATTTGACGAGTTTGACTAACCTATTAGCCATCCTCGAGAGTGTAGTTTGCGACTTGGTTAATACTTCTGTTCTTTTCTGGAAAGTTTTGGTCGTTTCGTGTATATTTTCATAATTTTTATGAGCGTGCATGCTGCTAGTTGAAATTCTGACTTCCTCGTTATTATTAATTACTCGAAAAAAAGGCAAACCAACAAAGTCGAAACCCAGAAAAAAATTATGTGAACTCTCAACTATGTCGATACTGCTTAACCATATATTTTTTTGTGAAACGATTATTCAGGTCATTATTGAAGTTACAACAGAAGTTAATCATTAGAAATAGTTTTGAGCAGAAAAACCTCTTTAACCCTTAAATTTTATCTAGTAGCGTGAAATCGATACTTTCGACGATACCTGGTAGTATCGATACTTTTACCTGCTGTATTTGATAATTTGTATCAGATGCTGATAACTTTATATTCAAGAGCGAGAGAGCGTTGGATATCTATTACTATCAATAGTTAAAAATGGGCTGAAAAATATTTTTTCTACAGCCGAGCGCAAAATAACTAAATACTAAATTCAAATGAAATCGCAAAATCAACGAATGCCGTGGATCCTTATTTTGCGCTCTAGCGCGAACATGGAAAAGGAAATTTTCACTTTTTCCGTCTAGTGTGCTGAATGGTCATGGAAACCGAAGATAAATAAATGACAGTCGTGCGTTTGTTACAGTTTGTTGCTGGCACTCCTGTTCTAAATATGCCCGAAACCCGAACATAATATGTCAAACTGACAGTCATTTGCAAATTTCAGAATGAGTATAGAGAAAAATGTGCATTTAATTTAAAAAAAATGCGGCTGTAGAAAAACTTCTGTGTGCTTTTCGAGCGCAAAGTAAGATTGCCGTTTTCGAAAGATTACTGCGCTCCGCTACGCGTCGCGCAGTAATATTCTTTCTCAAGCGGCAATCCGTTACTTTGCGCTCTAAATACACAAATAACTATTTCTCTTGACATTAACAAAAATCATAGAATTTTTAATATAAATTTGGTTGCATTAGTTATTTATAAGAAAAATAATATTATAAAAATGTTGGAGGAACAAAATATATTATAATGAATGAAAAGATATTATGTTTGTCTCCCGTTTAGGATCTATAATGACCATATTATATATAATTTTTAATATGAAAATATAATTTTAAATAGATATTGATATTAATATTAATAAATAAAATTAACTCCGAAATCCGAATACCTATACACGGTGTCCCATATAAGAATGCACACTACAGGGATCTCGGAAACCAGACGAGATACAAAGATGATTAAATTAGAGAAAAGGTGTGCTGCCGCGCTGAACCCTACAACGTCATGCTTTGGAATCTAAAAAAATCCGATTATTTCCGAAGATATTTGAGAAAACACGAATTTTCTCGATTTCGTTTTTATTTATTTCTGACTTTATTTGAAAAAATATGACAATGCAGTTTTCACATTCTCATTGCTACTTTTCCTGCTCTTCAAGTTGATATTATTAGATTTTCAATCTGACGTTTCGTTTCTTAGCAACCATCATCAACTTTGTTTTTTCAAATAGTCGAAAAAAATTGTTTTATTCCCAAAAAACACTAATCTCAATCCTAAATCCAACGACATATCGCTTCTTACATTTATCCGACGTTTCGGCTGAAAAAAAATATCATCAATATTATTTAATGATGATTACGAAGGAACGAAACGTGGGATCAAAAATCTAATTACGTCATTAGGTAGAGGGCAAAAATTGCCATAGGAACGTGAATTTTATTCTGATCTATCCTCTTTATTAAAATCTGAAAAAAATTAATTATGCTTTAAATTTCAAGAATTCCTATATTGCAATTTATTTTTTTTCAGGCTTTAATAATGAAAATTGATCAAAATAAAATTCACATTCTTATACCATTTTGCCTCCCCTACATGATGAAGTAATTAGATTTTTGATTCGACGTTTTGTTCCTTCGTAATCATCATCAAATAGTATTGATGATGATTTTTTTTATTCGATGTAAGTTATGTAAAGAGCGATATGTTGTTGAATTTAGGGTTGAAATTAGAGTTTCTTAGGAATAATAGAAATTTTTTCGACTATTTAAAAAAACAAGTTGATGATGGTTGCTAAGAAACGAAACGTCAGATTGAAAATGTAATAACATCATCTTGAAGAGCAGGAAAAGTGGCAATGAGAATGTGAAATTTGTATTGTCATATCTTTTCAAATAAAGTCAGAAAAAAATAAAAACGAAATCGAGAAAATTCGGGTTTTCTCCAATATCTTCGGAAGTAATCGGATTTTTTTAGATTTCGAGGCATGACGTTGTAGCAAGGCACACCTTTTCTTTAATCATCTTTGTACGTCTTCTGGTTTGCGAGATCCCTGTACTGTGCATTCTTATATGGGACACCGTGTATATTTATTGCTTCATACAAATCAGCAGCTGTGAAATACTTTAGTATTTAAAATATAACAGAATGTCAATAATAATAATAAAAATATATACTCTCGATACTTGAAAGTACAGGTGCAAAGAGGGAATAGATACCATATTTTGCACATCACTATTTCCGGCGTTCTTGCATATCAGGCATTTGAACAGGAATAATGGCTGCCTGCTTTCAGAGTAAGCTAGAAGCTGTTGGGTAATTTGATTGCATAATTTAAATTAACTTTTTATAATTCCTCAACTAGTCGGTTTTAGCTGGCGAAAAAAAAATAAATGCAATTTTTTTCCTGCTGAACCTGCTGCCTTTCGTTACGTGATGCTAGTTATAAATTTTGAATATTATAACTTACTACCAATATACCGAAAATAACTTTTCACTTTGTGCATATAAATAACTATTCTGAATAAATGTCTCACTGTTTTTGAAAGCAGAAGTGCTTTATTCTTAAGCGAATTTCACTTTTCATAGGTCCACACTGGAAGCCAATACTTGAAATGTTGGCTAGTAAATACTGAGTTAGAAACATAGGATAAATATGGTCATTTTTCAGGTAGGGTCTGTTTTATCGTATAAGAAATACATCACTATATCGTTGGGTGTACATCAACACCCCTTGACGGTGTGACAAAGAGTAAAATTGCCTATAATTCAAAAGTAGTGAAATATAGAAAAAGTTACGTCTATATAAATCTTTTCCCGCATTTGTTTCTAAATCCCGAAAAGCTCCCAACCCTTGAAACGCTGAGCATCTTCACTTGTTGACTGCGGAGCTTTTCAAACAGTTCATATCATGTATATATTACCAACGATTTAAATCGTAGTAGAATCGCCAGTGTCTAAATTATTTAGTAACCAAACATATCTTATCGAGCAATAAGAGCTAGAGCCATATATATTTATTAGATTAGCCTAATATAATATTGAAAATACGAATGTGATATTCTTAATTATTAGGTCTAAAATATTTGTTATACATCTACAAAACATATTTAATTATGATTCTAGTTTTATTCAGTTATTTCGTATACAACCAATATTAAATGTATCAGCAACCAAAATCACACTTGTAACAAAAAGTCAATCACCAGAAGTCAATCTAATTTTAGAAACCTCTTTTAAAAATTTTCTGTGTAAATAAACTGTGAACTAACGAAGCAAATCTTCAATTTAAACCTGTACGTACTAAAACTAAACTAGAAAATATAATGAAAAAAGGTAAAGTATATAGGGAAATTAAATTATATAATTCTATATTCGTATTTGTTACCATATTAGATTATTTAATGATATACATAAATATGTAAGCTAATGTAGACTTTATAGCGGAGACCACTTTATTATATTTATTTCTGTAAAGCAAAGTCTATTTTAAAAAGATCGTTATTGAGAAGAGCGAAATAAGGCCGAAACACGTAAATTTTCTTTGTAATTTTACTATGAGTCATCAGCGTCTTAGATGTGGCATATTCGACAGCTTTTTTAAAAGAAATACGTAAAAATTACCTATAGAAAAATCCGAATGTTATGACGATTGGATTGAATTGCATTTTAATACCTGATATTTATTTTTAGTTATTAAGTAAACTCTTTTTGCTCAAGTTTGATTTGGAAATTGTTTTTTTTTTAGCGCAGTCCTGCTCCATAAAATATATGTTTCTGAAATGATGATAATCCGTTTGAAACTTTAATACTTAGCAAGATTGATTGATTTGCTAAACCCGCTTCAAAACCCCTATCTTTTAAATAATCTTCTTATTTTACCTCGTATTAGTAACAGAACATCGCTAATATCATTTTAGATTAAATTCTGATCAAATTTCCGATAAAAAAGGGATTTAAAAATCTTAAACTGAATAGAACCTCAACTATTCTTTAGTTTCTGAGACGCGACAGTGATTATAATTTTATAAGACCGCTTTCAATGTAACTGCCGTATTGATTTGTAAGAAAAAATCTACTTATCGTTAACTAAATGTGTAAACCAACTTGCTAAGTCGACTAGTTTTACAGGAGATTATTTTAACATTAAAAGATTTTCATTAGCTAAGGAAATACGAATTTTTAAATCTCGTTTATTTATTTTTTTTCTAGACTTTTAATACCTGCATAAGTTTTATTTTTAGTTTAATAGTTATATTTTTTGAGATAAAATTAAATTATATATGTATTTTTTGGATTTGGCAACTTTTCCTATATTGTAGCATGAACCATACACGGCCAAATTTGCTTGCAAAGTTATTTGACCCTTCAGCACACACGTTCAGACAAATAAGCAAACCAAATTGCAACTTTTATTTGAAAAGTGAGTTAATCAGAGAGCGTGTCGTATATTCACACTGTTACGATTTTCCCGTGGGTTCTGATAAAATTACAACTTTTTCTATTTTAAACTGATACTATCTTTATCACTGCGTACAAATAAACACACTAAACAACTCTTATGACTTTTCAACTAATAACTCTTTACAATTCAACACTCAGTGATCAACTAACTACAACTCGCGTTTTGCCCGCTATTTCGGCTATTTATATACAATCTTAAATATATCGCGAATACTCCGGACGAAGCGAGGCCTCTCTATAGTATTCTTGACCATGGGATGCACGCGTACCACAGCTCCTGAATTTTCTCAGCCTTCGATGACTCATACGAAAGAACGTATACTCGACAAGTCTAGTTCTATAGGGTAGCACAAAAACATTTGGACGTTGCTAGCCGTGACATTGCCTCCCTCTTAAGTCTGAGCGTCCCGATCAGCTACTTTATGTCCGTGATATGCCTTGAGCCTCTCCAGGTGGACAACTTTCAGTTTGCTTCTGGGGCTACGTTGAATTCCATACTCTACGTCATTAATTCTTTTGATGGTTGTAGAGGGCCCTTCCCATACTGGCGTTAGCTTGGGAGATCTTCCTTTCTTCCCTTGCGGATTATATAACTAGACTTTATCGTTCATCTGAAATCACACAGAGTTAGCTTGGAGATCATATCGAGCCTTCATTCAGTCACAGGCGAGACGTTCAAACGTTAGTGCCACATCATTTTGTTTCATCTTCCCACTAGGTGTTGTCTGGGGTTCTTGACTTGAGGCACAGGTTAAACACTGCCGATGCCGGCACCATGATTCCACATCCTGACAGTAGTTGAGCCAGCAAAACCTGTCGCGGATCTTGTCAATCGTTCTGTTAACTTTGAGATGAGCACCAAACTTTCCATTATGTACTTCTTCCAGAACTTCCGATACCCTCTTCTTTGGTACCACTAACCGCGTCTTCACTACTTTTCGATCGGCGCTTTCACAGGCTCGTTTAAGAAGTCCATTTTCAACTACCACCTACCAGGCAGTCCCACTGAATCCACAGAGATTTAAAAGTAAATCCCTTAGCTGAAATACCTCTCCAGATCGGTACTGGTTGACGTTCTTCTTTAGCTTTTAGCAGTAGTGCTATTTCACTATCCTGAAGCCAATCTTTCTTTATTTGCTCTGGTCCACTGCTGATCAACTTTAAACTTGATTTGCTTAATGGGAGTGATTCCTTCCCGTTAGTCTATTCTTTGGCAATGTTTATAATTATCCTTGCATGACCTTTTGGATAAAGGATCTGTATTATTATGCCATCTTCCTTCCCTGTGCTTAGCCTTAAAGTTATATTGTTTTAACCCTTCCTGACTCGACTTTGAACTGCTAGGGTCACTGGATGGAGATGTAGGCCACATCTATAGCACTTATTTGAAACGTTTCGGTTACGTGGCCTCTCTTCTAGTGGCTCCCGGAATCTTTGTACTCGACAGTCCCTTTTGAAATGTCCAGTCCTGCCACATCTATAGCACTGATTTATAGCATTTCGGTTACATGGCCTAACTTCAAGGCGCTCCTGGAATTTCCCCGTGGCCTGAAGAACTTCGGTTAATTTCTTCAAAATACCGCCCATCTTAGTTAGTTCACAACGTTTCGCCAAATTTTCTTTCTGGGTGGATACGCCCCTGATGGTTGGCTTAGAGATGGTACAGGCCGCCTCGAGTTCTAGGGCTCTACCCAAAACTTCACGGCTGTTCTCAAACTTAGCTAAACGTAACATCTTCTGAGTTTCTGGATCTCTGATACCATCCACGAAATACTGAGCAGCAAGTTCCTCTTGAAATTCATCTGCTGCTTCCGTATACGCCAATTGAATGAGACGTCTAATGTCTGCCTCAAATTCTTGCACGTTTTCACCAGGTTTCTGATGTCCAGACTTTACTTGTGCCTGATACAGTTGTCTTTTGCGTTGGTCTCCGAATCATCTCTCCAGGGCAGCTACAAGTATGTCATATTTCCCCTGTTGGCTGATGGGAAGAGTCTGTAGTAGTTCCAGGGCAGATCCACGAAGCGCTACCACTAGTGATGTGGCCATTTCTTCGTTATTCCAAACGTTCGCAACAGCAGCGGCTTCAAATTCTGTACATTATCCAGGACGTTTGACCGTCATACGTTGGAGATTTGATATTCTGTCCTGTGGCGAATACCCTCTCGGTGGGTCTTTGATTTTTTAGGCTGGTAACTTCTGCTTGTAGATTCTTCATTTCTTTCTGTACGTCTCCTACTTCTTTTTGTACATTTCCAACTTCTTTTTGTACATTTACAACTTCTTTTTGTACCGTTCCAACATCTTTTTGTATATTTACTTTTTTTCAAATTTCTCATTTTGTCTCTCAATATTTCTCATTTTGTCCGTCCAATATTTTCTGTAATTTTCCAGCATCCATTTCTGGTAAAACTTTCTGAAGCCGGTTTTGTTCTGGTTGCCTTTTACGTTTATCTTCTTCCCGATCCGCTTGCCTTCTACGTTCATCCTCTACCCGAACCGCTTGCTTTTCATCTTCTTGATCTTGAAAAATTTTCTGAACCCGGTCCTGTTCTGTTTGCTTTTTATTTTCTTGGTCTTGTAAAAATTTCTGAAGTCGGCCCTGTTCTGTTTGCCTTTTGTCTTCTTGGTCTTGCAAAATTTTCTGAAGCCGGTCCTCTTCTGTTTGCCTCTCAACATTTAGATTTTGAAATTGGCCAACATTTTATTTATTTGCTCCATTTCTGCAATTTGTTGCCTTGTATTGTCTATAGAATATTATAAAATGTCCACAGAATCGACCAGTCAACTTTTGCGCCCTTTTCCCTTATTTTTCTCTGAAATTTAGGCAGTTTTATTAACTTGGAACGTCTTTTTTCGTGTTTTACTTTTCCCTGGATGTTCTATTGATACATCGAGGTCAAAGTAATTTGAATGTGATACCAAACTAATTATTATTATTTCAATAAAAATAATTTAAATCCATTAAAAATGTGCTACCGAATATAAAGCAACATTAATCTCGTAACTGGGTCAGTAGCTACTTCATTTTCAAGATTTTCTAATTCATTCCGAAGATTCTCTGGGAATGTCAAAATAGCAGGTTTTGGAACAATTCATTCCGTACGATGATACTTAATGAATTTTGGTCAATAAGTATAGTATTTGGAGTATTTTTGCCTGTCACAATCATAGATATTTTTATTACTATTAATTTCCAGATCTATAGCTTCAAAACATACATTGTTCACAGCATAAAATTCTAAGAAGTGCTCATATATCAAAGAATCAGAAGAGTCAACATTTTCAGTATTTTCTCTATGATCTGCAATCATTAAAATTTCAGATGGATTTTTAGCTTCATAAGGAACAGGATGTCAGGATTATCCGGTTCTTCAGGTCTTTCCAGTTTCAGTTCAGGCATTAAACTTGAAGCCGAGCCTGTTGCTAGCTCTACTAATTTTCTTCCGTGAGACATTTATAATGCAACATGTAGTAGGTACTTTACCGTTCAACCGATATTGTTTAAATATTGTTATTTATTATTTAAAAACAGCGACCAGAAACCTGTAGAATCTTCTTTATATGGAGGCAATAACTAACTTCTCCTGGGACGTAAAAAATTTGCTTATTTAAAAAAATTCAAGTACATATATTGCAAAACTAATAAGCCTTAGAGTATGTGCAGCAGCAACCCCATTCCACTCCATTTGATGTTTTGCATATAAGACGACTGAGACATAACTCAGCAAGAAAGCGAAACCCCCAGAATAAACACAAACTCTTATTGAAAATCATATTAATGTATTAAATAAATAATATTTTCAGTTCACACCATACTTTTTTAACTTCTTTTTCAAGTTTTATAGATTTTAGTTGATTTTCAAATAAAATAGATTTATAATTAATTAATTAAACACAGTAAGTCGGATTACCCGAGCCGCCAATTATTCGAGAGAAGGTCCGCCCACGTTAGCTCGAATAATCGGGGGCCTACTCTATTTAAGTAAAAGCAAACATGGAAATCTGATAAGTCCCTTAACGACATTAAGATAACACGTACATGTAAAATATTTTGCTTAAAATAATACCAAATTATCTGGAAATAACTTACCTTAATTATTTCAATTATTATTTCACCAAAAAAAATTATTTGATAATAATTTGCAGTAAAATTTTGCGATATTTTTATAACAAAGGACAATAAAATGGTAAAAGAGGTGAAGAATGGACAGGTTTACACCCTTAATCGACGATATGTTTTTTATTGTGGCCAAGAATTTTTTGTTTAAACTTGTAAACTATATTTTTACCCTTTTTTAAAATTGCAGTATCTAATATATTTGTTTTAAATGATGGTATAATATTTTAGAATAATTTATGACATCATACCTTCGACACTGTTGATATCATGCGAACATGCCAAATTTATAAAACCAAAAATGTAGAATTATTCTTTACAAATTAAGTTATGCCTGTATGACTTTTGGTGAAATTTCATAATATATGCAACAAAAACAACGTTTCTAACCATTTTCCTAAGAGCCATATTGCGAAAATAAAATTTAATCCCCCACAAATAACAATGACCATAGAGGCGTTTTTTTTTAGTAATAAAGTTCGAATTTATTTTTAAGATAAGCATAATTTTGTAGCGGTTTTTAAAAAAATGATACGTAAAAGACGGTTTAACTTAAAAAGTGAATTAAAATGTTTGACTAGCGTTTTAAATGTTCCCTATATCGAAAAGAATTTCACTCACAAAATGCTTCAGAGTATAAAAGGGGTAACGCTAATAGCTGAAATATTAAGTAAAACCACCAGAGTATGTATTTCAAAATTTCTTAATTAAAGCTTGTTGTACTACCGTTTTGTGAAGAAATCGACTGAATTTCATACTTTACCTCTCGATATACAATAAAAAAAAAATAGAATAATTCATGCCCACAATTTTCCCAGATCTAGAAAGCACAAATCAGTGGAAAATATGAAATAAAAATTACTTCATTTCACTCTCTAAATTACGATCTAATTTATTCTATACCTACATTAAAATTATTGAAGACAACTAGGAAAAATTCTGCAATCTCCTAAATATATTCGGCTCTATTTTGGACTAGATTTTATTGACTACATATTAAAAATCTCAATATTTGCCAAAGCAAAGTGGTCTCTCCTATGAAGGTTTATATATAGATAAGTCTGCAGGCGAATATGCCAAAAATGTCTTCCTTAAGCTACTGTCTATTGTAATTTTTAAGGGAGCAAAATAAATTGTCACTTCGAGCTTCGCGCAAATCCTACAGGACCTGAAAAATATACAACATTGATAATTTATTTTAAAAAAATAAGCAATATAAACATATGTTTGTATTGACTTTATTTTATAAAAGCTGCTCTCGCGAATCTCGGGCCAAGATCTGTCGTGATAAATTATTTTTGAAAAATGTTGTCTATTGACCAGTCCTGTATAATATTCCTTAAACACGGTAATCCTTAACAATCCTCTACTGTTTTGTAAGCACAAAAATAGAATTAGCTTCGGAAAAACACAGCCATCATTGTGACCAGGGTGGCCCAAGATATATCTAGTAATTATAAATAATCAAAGGTTTCTGTTAAAATATGTTATTATAAATAGATTAAAATATAGTTAATGCCGAGTATTACCTGAAAAAAAACATCCTGGCGTGCTACTTTATGTATTCCGGAACTGACTGCGCAAATCATTTTAGCACAACATTTTACATGTTGATTCACTCCACCAATGAAAAAGCTCGTAGTAATGACAATAATTTGCTTTAAAAAAATATTAATGCAGTAGATAATTAATCTATTGTAGTTCCAGCTTCAAATGCAAGCTTTAACCGCATATTTTTCGGTCTCGCGATTGCAGCTGGAGCGACATGACTTATGAGTTGGTTTTAAAATAATTTCACAAAATTAAGTTTAAATCCAACTGGTATACAACTAATGTTCTGTGTAAAGATATATGTAAAGTATAAACTTTATCTTCTATGTTTTGTAAAATGATAAAATACTAAATATATGAAAATTGTGTATTAAATTTTGATGTTTATGTTTGTGATTAATTTTAGCTCAATAATTATGTGGACGGGTTGGAACGAATGGAGAAGAACCAGTCACGTAAGCAGCACTGTACCGCGTGATAGCGTAACACAGGCCCGGGTCAAAAGGGGCCCGGGCCCGATTCCGAGTCTTCTGTAAAATTTAGTATGATAAATGCAATACCTACAGTCACAGTTTATCAGACTATTTATAAACTTTGAACTATATTTTATCTTAAATACCTCTCGTACTCGTAACTGAAGAAATGGGCAGAAAATATTTGACCCAATTTGGTTTTTATAAAGCGACATAGCGAGACAAACATCGCAATCTTCGCACCCCGATCAAAGTTTACAGAATAAACATTGCCTCCAATACTAGATATTGCTAATATAATGCTATTATTCCAGAGCAAATAAAAAAGTACTTTAAAACTACAATTTTAACCAGTGGTAAAACGATCCGGCTTGTACTTTTTATCAACTTCTCGTGATTTTTTGTTTATGTTTCTTTTTTATATTAATATGTATGTCCTATTTTTTATGATATTTTGTTTGCCTTTTGTGAATCGATACTTTGTGCAAAGACATAAAAAAACATAGAGAGATTTGTTTACTAAACATGAAGACGCAGTAAACTGAGTTGTATAATTTCCTCACCTTAATAATTTAGCAACAATAAAATTAACTCTTTTCTTCAAGCGTTGACCATTTTTTTTACTACAATTCGTTATGTTACTAAGGCGGAGGAAAACAGAAAATTAATGGCGAATCAGTCGCGTCTATATGGTCGTAGTCGAAAATGACCAGCGACCGAATAGTTATTGTTCCCGTTGCCACTTTTACACGCACCAAGTAACGTCACACATACTTTTCTATCTAATACGGTATACTAAAAGTCAGTTTTACTGGTGTAAACAGGGGGCGTTACGATGTCAACAGCAACATTACTCTGAAATTAATAATTTAAATGAGCCTTTTAATTTTTGGTACCTACCTTTGATGCGGCTAAGTTTATAAAATTAAATAGATATTTCTATTCCCTTGTCAAGCAGTGGTGAAAACATATAAATGAAACATTAAGAAAAGAAAAAGAAGCCGCAGTTGGAAAACAAAAAAACCAAGGGTCATGCCAGAAATTGCCACCAGGGATGCAAATAAATCGCTTAATGAACGAAAGCCGTTACAGGCATCGATATTTATAAAGCGATAGCTAGAAAGCTTGAAAAAAATGGTATGAAAAACCACACTACCAAACTAAACTACGAATAGTAGGAGCAGATGTGATATTCCTCTTTATGATTAGCTTATTATATGGTTCAAGGCCGTTAGTGGATAGTAATTTAGAATAGATTTCTGCAACATAACTATCGCCTTATCTATAAGCAAATACACCACACATACTAGCCCTTACAGAAACACAAGTATGTTTTACAACAAAAGTAAACTCCTATCCTGGTTATGACTTACATGCCCGATTTAGACATAAGTTCGAAATATGCCTTTTTGTCCGAAGCGACCTTTCATGTCACCGCGAGGAAACACTTGCATCAAAAAACCTTGACGTCATCTGGCTCTCAAGTTCACCACCAAAGCCTACCAAAGCTTTTTTACAACACTAGCAACCACATTTGACTCAATAGAGGTCGATCAATCCAATTCACAAATAATCGTTCTGGGAGATTTCAATGTCCTCAACACCAACTGGCTCAGATAACAGAACAAGACCGACAACGAAGGTAGAGAAGCTGAAGCATTTGCCTCAGCTGCGGGCTTACTCAACTTGTAGACGAACCGACTCAAATCTCAGAGAGAGGCAAATTCGCCGCCCTCCTGGATCTTTTTCTAACCACCACTCCTGACCAGTACACAATTACAGTTGGTCCGCCATTAGGTACTGTCAACCACAAACTTATTACAACGGTTTGTGAATTACCACTTGTATAGAAAGATCCACCATTGTCTCGCCAAATCTGGCATTACAATTCTGCAAACTGGGACGATCTAAGGGAGTTTTACCTAGATTTTTCTTGGCTCGACGTCTGCTTTGGCACTGACGACCCGTCAGTCTGCTGCGATGAGATCACGAAAGTAATCTCCCCAGAAATGGAAGGATACATTCCAAATTTCATCAAGATACCGTCAAAAGGAAAGCCCTGGTTGACAGAAGATATGCGAAAGAGCTGTAGGTAGGAAACAGCAAGCCTACAAGCACTGGCAGCAAAATCACACCGCTGAAAATCGCAATTATTTTCTCGAAGCGAGAAACGAAGGCAAACATGTGATCGATGAAACTAAAGATAAACGCAATAAAAGGATCAGGCATACACTTTTGGAATGCTCCAGAAATTTCTGGTTGGTAGTAAAGACAGTCAGTAATAACAAAAACGTCTCTCCCACCTTTAACAGATGAACATGGCATCACGCGACTACTACCAAGGAAAAAGCGAACATGCTCACCAACATGTTTTCATCGCACTCTATCTTAGACGTCCCCCAAAGGCAAAGCTGTCCCCACCATATCGACCAATAACACTACCATGGCAGAAGTCAAATTTCGTCACCGTGATATTCGTGAAATCCTTAAAGAAATAGATACGCAAAGGTCATCAGGACCGGACGGAATACCTGCTATTGTGTTGAAGAATTGCGCCAACGAACTAACACCATTTTTTCAGGCTTTTTTCTCTGTCTTGCGGAAAAGGAACTTACCCACCTTCTTAGAAAGTCGCTCGAGTGTAACCTGTTCCAAAAAAAGCAAGAAAACCACGCCCTTAAACTATCGCCCAATCGCCTTGCTTCCAATAATCTAAAGTCATGGAACGTGTAGTCAATCAGCAACTACTCAAGTATTTCGAGAACAACAGAATAATCAGCGATAATCAATACAGCTTTCGCAAAGAGAGATCGATAGGAGACATATTGGCCCAGGCCACTCATGTATGAAGTAGCGCAATTGAGAACTACAGAGTCTCGAGCGATTCTATTGGATATTGCGAACGCATCCGACAGAGTTTGGCATGACGGACTGCTCAACAAACTGCCGTCCTTCGGACTGCCACCCTCTCTCTGCAGCTATCTTGCCAGTTTCCATAAGAACCGATCACTGCACGTTGCAGTTGATGGACAAATCTCAGACACATTCACCATTAACGCGGGCGTGCCTCAGGGCGTTATACTTTCACCAACTTTGTTCCTCATCTATTTTAATGACCTGCTGACCGACACGAATAATTCTGTTTACAGTTTTGCAGATAACCTTGTCTCCTACTTTAGATCAGAAAAATCCTTATTAGCGACTAAGACTTATCACCGCAGACACTTATCACCGCAGACAGGAGCAGATTACAGCAATTCATCAAGACCTGAAGAAAGTTCAAACTTGAAGGACAGAAATTTGGTCCAGTTCAATGCAGGAAAGACCCAAGCAGCCATGTTTACCAAGAGAGCCAATACGGCGGGCCCTGACATCATTATGGCAGGATCGACCATTCCTTCATCCTCGTCAATCGGACTACTGGGTGTCTCGGTCGACAAAAATATATCCTGACATAACCACGTTGCTAACATTGCAAAATCAGCCTACAAGCTTGGTGCGCTATTTCGCAACAAAAACTGTATACACCGCAGCAGTCTTTCTACAAAGCGCAAATAAGACCGTGGTTAGAATATTGCTCACACATCTGGGATGCCGCACCAAAGTACATCCTAAAGCTGCTGAATTCCATTCAGATGAGGGCTGTGCGTCTCGTAGGCGAACCGGAATTGACCCGGAATCTCGATAGCCTGGAACACCGCAGACTTGTGGCCGAGATGTCCCTGTTTCCAGGATTTGGTTCTATCCCGCCCCTGGCAACTCCTGGCAGACAGTCTCAAGAGAGACGGCAAGAGTGCACCAGTTCGTCGTACAACTGGAAACATCTAGAACATCGCTTTACAAGAACTCCTTTGTCTGGCGCACTGCATCACTGCGAAACTCACTCCCAGGGCATGTGTTTCCCCCTAATTACAACCTACAATTATTCAAGAACAGTGTCAATCAACATTTTCGCACACACCGGTCGTCGAACGCCATAGAATCTCCCTTTGGCATGTGTGCCACTGTCATAAAAAAGTGGTATACAAATGAAATTAATACCAGCGAATATTAACTACGATAAGAAGATTCACTCTCCGCGGCGGCACGTCAACGGTATGTCTCCTTCCCCGCGCGAAAACTAGCATGATACTGGCATGTGACCTTTGGACCCGACGCACACTGGTCGAATTTCTAGGAAAGCTGGCCATAATAAGGTTTACCAGAAATAAGACATAAAAATTATTAAGTATTACACGTTTAATATATCGTGTTTTTGACAAATAATTGTTGAATTTTTTGCTCATTATCTATATTTATATATAGGGAGTATCAATTATCACTAACGATAAAAATCATGTATAAAAATCATTTGTATGTTCTTAAATCGTTTTAAAAAATGATTTTGAAAATTAAGGGCTCCTTCGTTGTAAAAAAAGGGTTTTAAATTTTTAATTCGATGATCCAAATTTTGTTTTTGCAACGGTTAATTCACGAGTCTCACGAGCAAAATGAATGTTAAGCGGACGACAGAAACGAGTTGATTAGGGCCTGCAATTTTGCCATACATGTATTTCAGAGTTATCGCTATTTTTAAAAATTAATCTAGTAGAGACGAAACTAGTAAAAAATATAGAAGCATCAGTGCAGCTGTTGTTCATAAACACTTGCTTATATTCTGACTATCCCAAGGTAATATCAAAGCAATATTTACAAACTAACACTAAATTATAAAATTTTATCTGCTGATTCAGCCAAAGTATTTATTACCTCTTTTTATAATAACTTCAGTCTTGCATCAGCAATAATGATTCTACCGAAATTTCAGCTTCAGTTTCACTTACTACAATATTATGGCATTAGGGGTGGGCGACAATAATCGATTATTCGATTCACTTTTAAGAAATTACCGATTAATCGACTTATCGATTAATATTTCAGAAAATATCGATAATCGATTATTTCGATTAATCGATTATTCAGTTATTTGCTAAAATATTAAGCGTTTAATCGATTATTCAATTTCTTGCCCACCCGTACCGATGACTTTACAACAGATATAGCTTTTAAAATTCCAATCTAATAATGCGTTGCGTTAAGGGTAATTTAAATGACATTTGAAAATACTTTCAGTACAACATATGAAGCAAAAAAAAAAACAGAGAAACGTAAATGCTCAAACAAGACAGCAGCAGGGAAAACTGCGCACGTTACAAATATAGCCAATAAGGGATCCTCATTTCGACGCGCCATTTTCTGATAATCTGACTTCAGTTGTTGCGCAATTTGGTATAACACCAACACATATCCTCAACGGAGTGTTAGCACGTTAGCAGTATAGTACATCAGTATTTATCTTTTTATTATGTATTTGGGCAAAACTATATGATAAGAAGGATCACTCTCCGCGGCGGCATGTCAACGGTGTGTCTCCTTCCCCGCGCGAACACTAGCAGAATATCGGCAGGCCATGATCCAAAAAAAAAACAATCATATTGGCAGACGACCTTTGACGCGGCGGCCATAGACCAGCTCATCCTTTTGTCAAATTAATTTTCACGCCTAAATTCTATAGTCGAGTCAATATTCGATATAAGATAATATCGCTATTTTTAGTTGTGTTGTATTACAAAATAGGAATGAAATATACAGTAAAAATATTGTGCGAAACCTTTAACCAATTTTAAAATCACCCAAAACGCCAAAATTTAATTAAATATTAAAAGATGGGGCAAATTCAAGCAACATTTTCTTCGTGATGTCTTTTGTCAGAATATTAGTATTCGGAAATATGGTGAAATCATTAACACAAAATCAAAATCTTTTAAATATTAGTTACTACATACCTTGAGTATTGTTATCAATAATAACTAATTAAAAACGTTAACAGATTTTTGAAACAGCCAGTTGAATACAAACTTTATCAAAATATTTATTTGATGATAATAATAAAAACCATAACGTAAGTGTGACAGGGCTCCACAAACAATTCAGAAGATATCAATTGTGTTTTTCCAAAGCCAAATAGAGTAATAGAGTGCTATAAATAATTTCGTCATAAATTTGATTAAATATACCGCAAACGAAAATATCGTTTATGGCCAGCTTTTATTTAAATTCAACCTGTGTGCGGTGGAGTTCGCCGATCGTTACCAGGCAACGAAGAAAATCAACGACGATTCCTTTGTAGCGCTCTCTGGCCATTGAGTGGGCCTTCTTGTCGTAGTTAATATTCGCTGTTAATACATCAGACGTACCAGTGGTTCCTGAAGTTGACGAAACCATAAATATAGAGGAAAACGAGGCAGCAAATGAGGCTACAAATGAAGAAGCTAGATCTGAGAATTTTACTGAAGAACTGCACTACGCGATAATCTGCGCAGCTACATAGTTTATAAGGGCAAGTAACCACCTTCAACTGAACGAGATATCTTGATTTTATGAACAATTCTTTTCGCTCCAAACTAGACCTCAATATGGAACAAAATAATATAAATGATACTTCACTCTGAAGTTTTCAGTCAGTCTGTATAGTGATTCAAAATTAAATTCCAATTATCATCGTGCTTCATCCAAATTCGGTTATTAAGAGTAGGCATTATTCCGGCTACCATACTAAAACTGTTAGGCAAAAGTGCCATTTTTATAACGTGTATTTCTTTTTACTTTTTTTCTCTTTTTAAGATTATGCTGGATTTTTCCTATTGCAATGCAATTAATGCAATCTCTCCTTGCACTGTAATCATATCCATATTGAAAAGTAAATAGCAGGATAGTACCAAGGACAACCGCAGGATAATAATCTCAGAGCTTACTTTATGGACACAATGCAAAAACGAAAAAAAGGGTTATAGTATGGGATATTATTTGAAATGTCAAGCACTCAAATGTCAAATTTTAAAAGATTGGTGAGATTGGTCCAAGTATCAAAATCTGTACTACCAAATAGATTCACAAATGTATGATGTAAACAGTACATGAATAAATTACAAAAATTCATTATTTGAGTCCAGGACTAAATTAGTCTGCCCCGTGTAAACGTAGCTTCTGACAATTATATTGGACTTAGGGTATAAAGCTAATAATTAAAATAATGATATAATTATTTTTTGAAGTTATCTAGAAGCATTTCACAATTAGTTAGAACCATCAGACTTATCTTATCGTTATCGGCTTAATTCCAACAACAGAAAGTTAGCCAGTCACGTTTTTTTGTATTAAATAACTGCTTTTTCACGTAGCTAGTGCACACACCTTAAAGGCAATTTAGGATCTGACCGCTATTCGTCCGTGAGGATTTAAAGCATGTAGCTACAGATGTTGCCTGTTGCAAAATATCCCCGCTATTCTCAATTAACTTCGTTCTACTAATATCTAACTTCCCTCAAATTGAACAAAATACTAATAATCCTAAACCAGATTTGTTAAATTTTTATAAAAAAAAATTAACTACCTTTTATTTTTCATTCACTCAGGTTGATGAGGAATTCATTTGTAAAATTATTCTTAATATTAAATCCAAGGCTTTTGCGACAGATAACTTAAAAATCACATTAATCTGTTTATGATGTCTCTTTATTCTAGACTAAGAGCTGGCGGCCGCGGAGGTACTACGATAGTACCTCCGGCTGGAATTCAGAGAAGTAGTCGGATGAACCATCAGGAATTGCCATCTGCAAGGATATTGCTCAAAACCCCTGCAAAAGACACGTCAGACGACTCAAAAATTTAAAAAAAAATTGCTCAAAAAATATTCATACCTCCGGCTGAAAATTTGCACGTTACCTGTTGGAAGGTCACTGATGACGTATGTAAATCGTCAGACGCCTAGGTCGCTGCTAAAGGGGTGTCAGACGCCCTCAAATTTGTAATTTCTTTTTTTTATTTTTTTTTCTTACCTCCTTCTGACGTTTCAACATATTGAAAAAGAGACAAAAAACAAGTAAAAAATAACATTGTCAGACAAAAATACCGCTGCGAAGTTACTCTACAACGTTCACAAAGCTCGATCCGTATGAGACGTATTATTTTTTTTTTCGGTAATTTATTTTCGTTACCTCCGTCTGACGTTTTTCCATATTATCGTAAAGACAATTTTAATTACATATTTAAATCGTCAGACGAAAATACCACAGCAAAATCCCCCTGAAATATCGCGAAATTCCAGATCACTAACCGCCGATGCGCTTGATATTATCGATTATTTAAAAAAATGCTGAGTTCGCTATGCGCGCAAATGTCCTCCGTAGCATTGCTGATGTAACTGAGTTAATACCGTTACTAAATGCGGATAAACAAAAGAAGTACCATGAAGTTCTTCAAGTTCGTAAAACATTTAAGTTAAAACATAGTGAGGATATTTTATTTTTGTAATTAATAATAATCTTAACTCTCGTCCTGGAAAGGGAATAAATACAATCAAGAGATTAAAGGGGAAAGATGTTTTCTATCCAAAAGCTGACAAAGGTAATAAGGTTGTTATATTAGGCAAAAGCGAATGTTTTCAACGAGTTGATAATTTAATAGAATCCGGGACCTATAACAAAATCTCAAGGAATTCGTTATCTAAGATGGTAACACAAGGTAAACACACTTTGAAGAAATATAGCAACCTTATTTCTGGAAGGTAATGCGTCTCATAGTCTCGGCTGTGGTCTCGGCATTAGGATCGTCAACTTACAATATTTTCAAGTGGCTAGCAAACCAGTTTGAAGATTTACCTATAAAACAACAGAATTCAGGACTCCTAAATTTCTTAGATTTCATAAACAAAATTAAAGGTACGAACCTTAAGGAAGGTGAAATTTTAATCTCGTTTGATGTTTGCTCATTGTTCCCTAGTGTACCAATCCCACAGACCTTGCAATACCTTGGTTGGTGAATTACTTGAGATGAACAGTTTTGATAACGAAATCAAACAAGAATATTTAACTTTAACCAAACTTTGTATGGATTAAAATTATTTTCAATATAAAAATAACTATTACCATCAACTTGAAGGCACCGCAATGGGCAGCTCTTTATCGCCGTTCTTAACTAACTTTTTCATGAGTAAATTTGAAAATTAAATCAGTCAGGAGTTCGAATATTTTCCAAGGGTATGGTACATATATGTGGATGACATTTTCGCGATTTTCGACACAAAAACCGCTAATATCGAAGATTTTGTAACCAAATTAAACAACCGTTTCCCCACTGTTAAATTTACTTATGAAGTCGAGAACAATGGCAAACTTCAATTTTTGGATACTTTAGTAATTAGGAACGACAAAAACACACTAGAATTTGATATTTATAGAAAAAGTACTGCCACTACCCAATATATTCCTAATGACTCCTTCCACTGCGACCAACACAAAATGACGAGCTTTCATTTTTTTGGTACACCGCATGGTTAACTTTCCTCTCAGCAGAGAAAGATTTAATAATAAAGAGAAGACAATTAAGAATATAGCGAAAGTTAATAGTTTCAATACTAACTTAATAAATAGACTAATTAATAGGCATTTGTTCAGAAAGACCATTCGTGATTCCACTTCGTTCGTCAATCAGGATGAAAACACAAAATATGTCTCGATACCATATAATCCTCAGTATACTAGAGAACTCCAAAAAGTATTTAAGGAAGTAGGTTTAAAATTAGTATACCAAACTCAGTTCAACATTAAGAAAATATTAGGTGGTCCAAAGGACAAAATTGAAATATTAGAAATAAGTGGAATATATGAAATTGGATGCATGTATTGTAACCAAAAATATGTAGGGCCATCTAGAAGATCTATACAAACGAGATTCAAGGAACACATAGCTCATTTAAAGTATGGTAGAACAGAAAAATCAAGTGTTGGCGAGCATGCTTTTGATAATAATCATAGAATATCAATTAAAACTTTTAAATTAATTCATGATATAACTGATAGGAGATTATTAGACGAAAATATGGAAATTAGTAAATGTAAGAATAGTTTAAATAGAGATAGAGGGCCTATTCCGTATAGTCCATTGTATTGGTTGATCGAGCGTGACTAGTGGGTTTCCAGGATTGGTTCCTTTGGTTCCGCTTGATTAAGCAAACATTTATATGTTTCTATATTTTATTCAAGTGAAAACTTCTTCAGGCGCGTTCAACACTTTTTTCCTGGGTGGTGAATCAGACTGAGCCGCCGTTAGCTATTTAACCCCACCGATCTATGGAGATCGGTGTTTAACCCTCATTCGGATAAAGTCCACTCGAGATAAACCAACCGTCAACGGTCAACGGAACGAGAAAGCATTCCGTTATAATCTTCTTTAGATGCATTCAACCGTTGTTTGAGTAGACTTTATTGAAACAACAGTTCAACAGACTTTTTCGTGGGTAGAAACAGAAATGACACGCGTGACGCGTGATGCTCGGGTAACGTACAATCTGGTAAAGTCGCCATAAACTTCTTGAAATTTTACGTTTTAGGCAAAATTTGGCGGCTGACGGAAAATTGTTTTTGCCAATTCGATTTCTGTTTCCAAGTTATTACGTCTAATGTGCGATTTTTTAAAATCTGCCTCTATACACAACGGGCAACAAAATTAAATTAAATTCTTTTGTACGGTCTTCCAAACCCTATTGTAGTTGGGGAGAAACGGAAACTGGGGAGTATTTTTCTGGGGTTCTAACCCCGAAAAAGTTGCGAAGATTGAAAAAAAAACAAGAATACAGTTTGATAGGGAATTTCTAGGAAAAACACTGTCAAAAAGTCGACCAAGTTTGAGAAAAATTTACGCACATCCATTTATAATATATACAGCGTGTCCCAGGATAGGTGTTACAAGAGGACAAATGGTCTAAAAAGTTTTGAGTAGATAACTCATGTTTTGGAATCAAGCCCTGCATGATCCAAAATAACACTGTAAAAAATATTACTCAAAATGCCATTATACAAGGCGTGTTCTAATTAAAAGTCTGAAAATTTTCTTAAATAAAGTACCTTTATCTTAACAGACAGCGACAACTTTAATTAGGAAAAGTTGTTTAGTACTAATTTTTATGCACGAAATGTCAGACAGTACTGTCATTATAACGATATCAGGTATTTTACATGTAGCCAAAGTTTACCTTCATTTTAAATGGGACTTATTTTTCCAGCAGCTAAAAAATTAAAGTGCAACAAAAGTACACAATATTTGAGATTAGTGCATAAAAATTAGTACTAAACAACTTTTACTAATTAAATTTGTCGCTATTTGTTCAAATAAAGGTACAATATTGAAGCAAATTTTCAGACTCTTAATTATAACACGCCTTGTATAATGGCATTTTGAGTAATATTTTGAACAGTGATATTTTGGACCATGCAGGGCTTGGTTCCAAAACATGAGTTAGCTACTCAAAACTTTTTGGACCATTTGTCCTCTTGTAACACCTATTCTGGGCCACGCTGTATACAGGGTGAGCTAAATGAATTTAAACTTTTCGCATTTCGCCTTTTGACACTAACTGATGGAGATATATGGCACTTAGAGTGTTTATTTGGATTACCGTGTAGGTACATCTTGCCAATTTCTGTAATACCTATATTAATTTAAATAATCATCTACCTAATTGCCAAATTATAAACATAACAATCAGTTACTGCAAGAAAATATACTATGCCCGTCTGTATCTTCTATTTACTTTAGATTCGCGTATTTCCATCGGCGGCTTTATGGGAAAGGGCTCGTTATAAGCATGCTAGAGATCTATGCCCGACACCGGGCAACCGAAAGATGTCAAATATAATAATCAGTTCGTTCCGCCGTTACCCAGGAAACAATTGCAGCGTCCTGGATACTCAGAACTGATGTAGCCTACTAAATTAACTTAAAATATACTTTACGGCATGGCGGCATTCCTCTTCAGGGAGAGGATTATGAATATGTTTGTACAGTTTTCTTTTCATCGAACATAACCGCCGCCCTTGAAATAACTGACTGAGTCTATAGAAGGAATTTCAATAATTAATAGTCACTAAACGCACGGGAGGAAGCAAAGGCCACTTAATCACGGGTTTAGGAATCTACTCCGGAGCCTATCGGAAGCGGACAGACTTTCGCCATACTTCGTTTGATTAAGCCTCCTTTAATTTGTACACTGACTTACCCGCACTATGTTGTCCAGCCCAGGATGAACAGCAGTGATTCTTCCCATTCTCCAGGATTGGGAAGGTAAACCAGCTTCTTTCAGCAGCACTAGGATACCAAGAAGTTCACCGGAATTAACTTGTTACTTCCATTTAAATCGTTGTTGCAATGTATGCAAATAATCCGAAGACCAGCGAGCCCAAAAGTGTTGTGTCATCTTCTGGATATGAGTGTAACGACCAAGACGATTGACAGGAATCTGCGTTACATCGGTTTCTGGAACGGCATTCAGGGGACGGCCAATAAGGAAATGCCCCGGAGTTAGAGCATCAAAATCATTGGGGTCATCTGATAATTGCACCAATAGCCGAGAATTGAAAACCGTTTCGATTTGTGTAGCAAGGGTATAGAACTCCTCATAAGTCCAGGGAGTATCATTAATAGTAACGCGTTTCATGATTTAACCGCTGCATCCCATATGCCCCCATGAGGGAATAAAGAGCCATTGCATTTTAGTTTTTTTTCTAAAAAGCCTTGAAATTTGCTATCATTCAATACGTCATAAATTGCCTTAAACTCATTACAGGTGTCTATAAAATTTGTTCCATTGCCGGAAACTAAAGTTTGGGTTAGTTAGGCAAAAAAATCACGCCCTCAAACTATCGCCCAATTGCCTTGCTTCCAATAATCTCCAAAGTCATGGAACGTATAGTCAACCAGCAACTACTCAAGTACCTCGAGAACAACAGAATAATCAGCGATAATCAATACGGCTTTCGCAAAGAAAGATCGACAGGAGATATATTGGCCTATATCACTCATATATGGAGTAGGGCAATTGAAAACTACGGAGAGTCTCGAGCGATTGCGTTGGATATTTCAAAGGTATTCGACAGAGTTTGGCATGACGGACTGCTCAACAAACTGCCGTCCTTCGGACTGCCAGCCTCTCTATGCAGCTGGCTGGCCAGTTTCCTTAAGAACCGATCACTACATGTTGCAGTCGATGGACACATCTCGGACACATTCACCATCAACGCGGGCATGCCTCAGGGCGCAATACTTTCACCAACTCTGTTCCTCATCTATATTAATGACCTGCTGATCGAAACGAATAATCCTGTTTACAGTTTTGCAGATGGCAGTACCCTAGTCTCCCACTTTAGGTCAGAAAAACCCTTACCAACGACTGAGACTCAACACCGCAGACAAGAGCAGATTACAGCTATTAATCAAGACCTGGAGAAAGTTCAAACTTGGGGCTACCGAAATTTGGTCCAAATCAATGCAGGAAAGACCCAAGCAGCAACGTTTATCAAGAGGGCCAATACAGCGGGCCCTGACATGGCAGGATCGACCATTCCTTCATCCTCGTCAGTCGGATTGCTGGGTGTCTCTGTCAACAGCAATATGTCATGGCATGACCATGTCGCTAACATCGCAAAATCAGCCTCCCAGAAGCTTTGTGCGCTATTTCGCAACAAAAAACTCTATACACCGCACCAGTTGCTCTTGCTGTACAAAGCGCAAATAAGACCGTGCTTAGAATATTGCTCACATATCTGGGGTGCCGCACCAAAGCATACCCTAAAGCTGCTAGATTCCATTCAGAACAGAGCTGTGCGTCTCGTCGGCGACCTTAAATAACTCAGTAACCTTGATATCTAGCGTTTCTAAAAATTGAGTTTAGCCAGTAAAAGCGCGCCGCACAGTTCTAACCGAGGCAGTGAATCTGCCTTTAAAGGCGCAACACGAGATTTCATGCAAAGAATTTTACTAGCTGTCTTGCCATTGTTGTTTTTCGAGCAAACGGACCTTATATAGGTCCGTTAACCTGCCCCCCCTCCCCCCGCATTGATTTTTTTTCTTCAAAACGCTAGCACAGGACCTTGAGATCAAGCACAACCTAGCACAATTTGTTTTAGAGCTAGCACACTCATAGTAATAAGTATATCCTCTAATTTATGCGGGAGGGGCTAGGATAACGCTAGCCCCCCCCTCATCTTTTTTAATTGTAATACTGGCCAGCACAGCTTCTTTGGAGCTAGCACAGTCTAGCACAACTAGAAAAAATGCTAGCACAACTACATTTTTGAAAATAATAGACCACAAATGCGGGGGGGCTAAGTTAACGTTTGGGTTCTTTTGAGGGTTGGTAAAGATAATTGTTATGCACTGCAAGCTTAGACCTAGCACAGGCTAGCACAACCATTTTGAGAGCTAGCTCACCCCTACAGTTGAATTTATAGGGGATGGGGTGAATTTTTGCCCCTCAGCTAATATTTTTCCGTCAAATTGCTAGCACAGCAAGCTTAGACCTAGCACAGGCTAGCACAAACATTTTAAGACCTAGCACACCCCTACAGTTGAATATATAGGGGATGGGGTGAATTTTTGCCGGCCGCATTTCAGTTACCATTTTTTCGTCAAATTGCTAGCACAGCAAGCTTAGACCTATCACGGGCTACCACAAACATTTTAACAGCTAGCACACCCCTACAGTTGAATATATAGGGGATGGGCTGAATTTTTGCAGACCGCTTTTCAGTTACTATTTTTCCGTCAAATTGCTAGCACAGCAAGCTTAGACCTAGCACAGGCTAGCACAAACATTTTGAGAGCTAGCACACCCCTACAGTTGAATATATAGGGGATGGGGGGACTTTTTGCTGGCTGCCACTCAGCTAATATTTTTCCATCAAATTGTTAGCACAGCAAGCTTAGATCTAGCACAGGCTAGCACAATTATTTTCAGAACTAGTACATTTCAAGATGGTTGTTTGGTTAAAGGGATACATTTACATCATACCACCGTAAAAATTAAATTTTTAAAAGCATATACGGGGTGGTAAAAAAATATACATATTTTTTTTAATTTCTCCGCTATTTAGCGTCGGACGACAAATTGCATAAAAAACTTTTTATTCCAAATTAGGAGGTGTATCATCAACTTCAATAAATTTTCTCCAAAAATTTCATAATTTTTGAGATATTCGCGAGAAAGTTTGAAAAACGACGTTTTTTGAAGAAAAAGGACATCCTTTTTTTAATAAAATGACTGGAGTATAGGTTAAACGCCATCAAAATACATATTTTTGGTAACAAGTATTTTTGTCGTATCCCTTGTAGCTTTCGAGTTATGATTTTGCTCGCTTTGGGGCCGCTATCTCAAAACCTAAGTATATTGTTTTTTTTTTTCGTAAAGAACTTTTTTGTTTGTCTTTGTGTCCTCTATCTAAAATCAAAATTTGACGTCGGAAGAAAATAATGGAAAAAAGCCGGTAGATTCCGGTAGGTATCGGCTCCTACTGGTCAAAATAAAGGTAAGGTCTGAATGGTAATGAAAATACGGTTTTGTCCGTTTTGCCGATATTCGTATATTTAATACCGAAACCTACCGGTTAAAAACCGCGCGATTAAGGTTCCATTCAGGGGTTGTAATTTTGGAGCCAAATGGAAAATATTGATATTTTTTAAATTTCGATATTGATTAATTAAGGTTCCTTTAGGCTCCTACCACGAAACATAATCAGCGGTAGGTTCCTGACGAGGTTGAATTCGAACTCAGGACAGTTCCTAACAATCTAACCCAAATTTCAACCCTCCCGGCCTAACGATAGCAAATTTAACTATTTAGGAGCCCCTATAGGACACTTAGAGACTTTTTTTTTTGGGTGGTTCCGGCCACTCACCTTTGTTCCTGTCAGATTACGGACCCGCTAGTTCAAAATTTACAGCAAAAACCGGTGAGAGCCGAATTTCCGGTAGGTTCCAAATTCGAAAAAACCGTCCCCTAAATATAAAAATACGCCCGCAAGCGTTTTTCTTCGAATTAATATTTAGGGGTCGAAAACGACGGCTTTC
>MU182347.1:87186-140706 GCA_016904865.1 Pissodes strobi
CTACGAGCGGCGTCGTTTTACTCGCTTGTTTTCCGTAGAACGAGACCCAGTTATAATCGGCTCGTATAAGGGCAATTACGGCGCCAATTTGGTGCGGCAAGATTTTCCCTGTTGATGCAAGGGGCGTTTTGTTGACTTTTAAATCCTGGTTAACGAGTACTGTGTGGTCGATATTATTGACTTCTGTGTTGGTATTGTCTTTGGATATTTTTATTTCGCGAATTTTCGCGTGTGATAATGAATACCGTAAATAATATCATTGAAATTAATTTTGATAGACTGCCATTAGCCGATAAAGTCAAACTTAAAGAACTGGGAAGACCCTTGCCAGATTTAAAATTGTCACAAACTAGCGAACGAAAAGCCCAAAATAGGTCTTTTACGCGTCGGTTTTCAAGAGATATTTACGAAAAGAACAACTGGATATGTGGATGAGAAATAAGAAATTTGTTGTTTTGTTTCCCATGTCTGCTGTTTTATAAACCCGACTCTAGAATGGACTCCAACTGGGCAAGAAAAGGAATCAGTGATCTACATCATCTTCCTGAAAAAATGATTTAGCACTTAGAGGTCATGATGAAAGAGAATCCTCTGAGAACCAAGGAATATTTAAAGGGTTAATTAATTTTACTGCAGAGCTTGACAATACACTAAAAGAACACTTGCGTACGGCAACCGTTTTTAAGGGGACCTCAAATATCCAAAATGAAATTCTAGACAGTATGTTACAGGTGTGTAGGGAAGAAATTTGCAAGCAAATTGAAAAGGCTGACTATTTATCAATTCAATGCGATGAAACTACTGATGTCTCAAATTATTGTCAAATGGTTTTAATATTAAGATATTTTTATGAAGGATCTATCCGCGAACATTTTTGGGGTTTTATAAGGATTAAAGATGAAACAGCTACTGGGTTAAAAACTTGTATTGAAAACGAAATTGATCCCCTAGTTTTAAAAACTCCTCATAAATTGATAGCACAAACCTATGACGGTGCAAATGTTATGAGCGGTTTAAACAAAGGTGTTCAAGCCCAAATGAAAACAAAATAGCCCAATGCTCATTTCGTTCATTGTTATGCCCACCAATTAAACCTGATTACGCAGAAATCCGCGTCACAAAATGCAAAAGTTCGCGTGTTTTTTAGTAACCTATCGGCAATACCCGTTTTTTTTTTCAAACTCATCTCATCGTTGTGATGTTTTGCAAGAAATCATAAATAAAAGGTTACCAAGAGCGGTGATTACTAGATGGAATTATAATATTCGCACAGTTAATTTTGTTCACGAAAATCGCGCAAAGCTCATAGGAGTGTTTGAAGAAATTGAAAATAGGTGTGAAAAAGGCGTTACGTCAAATGAAGCTTCAGGTCTAAGAAGAGCATTGGAAGATCCAGAATTTGTATTTTGGTTAAACAATTTTCACAGAATTTTGCCGCAGGTTGACATACTGTACAATCAACTTCAATTAAAAAATAAGAACAGCGTACAATTGCAAAAGACTTACAAATTTTTGAAAAAAGTATTTCTAACATTAGAAATGAAACTGATGCTATTCAAAACATCGTCGAATCCGAATTTCCTACATCTAGGAGAAGGCGAACTGATGATAATTTTCGAAGTGTCATTGCCAAAGAAGTTTGTGATACAATTACAACTCAAATGAAGGAACGTTTTTCTTATCGGGGTCATTTACAAGCGGCTTACCTTTTTAACAAGGACAAATATTTAGAGTTTTCAAAAAAGTTTCCTGTGACAGTTTTAAATGTTGTATCTTCATTTTATCCGATGTTGGCCAAATCAAGATTAAGAACTGAATTAGAGGTAATATATTCGAGAGAAGATTTAAAAGAAATTGGCGGAGCAATGAATCTTCTTTCATTTATTTTGGATAACAACCTTAATGAAACATTTATCGAAACATCAACAATATTAAAAATTATCGTGACAACTCCAATGACCACAGCAGAGGCGGAACGTACTTTTTCAACGCTTAAACGCATAAAAACGTTTTTGCGAAATACCATGCTGAATGATAGACTAAATGCTTTAGCTATGATGTCTATTAATCGAAATTTAATGCATGAAGTAAATAATTTTGACGATAAAGTCCTAGAAAAATTCATTTCCATGAAGGACCGTAGAGCGGATTTCTGTTTCAAAAAAATAACTTCTAAAAAATAAATTTGTTTTGTTTTGTTTAGTTTTTGTCTACATATTATGTTCTCTTTTTTTTTTCGTACTGAGATAGTGACTCAAAGCTCAAAGTGACTACTTATTTAGTGCAGTGATTTTTTTATGACATTAGAAAAGACCTATCTATCCATTTTTCCAGCTTTTTCGTTGAAAAATTCAATCTAAGATTCAATTTTAAGGTAAGTAAACTTCTATTCAAAACCTGTAATTTTTTTCGGGTTTCGTTTTATATATTAAATAAATATGTATATTAAAAAAAAAATTAATACCTACTTGACTTAACGATTAAATAGTTAATTCAACTATTAATTTTTTTTTTATCTATATTTTTTTGTATAGGCGCACCTTAAACATCTCTTTTAAAATACAAAAAAAAACGACGCAATTTTTGGTAGGTGAACCACGCCTGTCGAGAGGGGGGGGGGGGACAAAGAGAACATCGTTCGCCGGGCTCGAAATTTTATTATACTTTTTTTTAAATAAAAAAAATTAAACATCGTGGAATCGATGACGAGTCCCCTGCATCATTGACGCAGGGCTAACCTTTTATTAATTTTTCCTATTTTCTTATACAAATATAAATATTTTGCTTACAAGGAACTCCACGAATTTTGCCTTACGATTTTAACGGCTTCTGAGCGTGGCACCTCAAAAACATTCCGCCTTCGGCGGAATTCCCTCCGGCGGCCCCTCCGGGGGGTTTGGTCGCTTGGGATATGACCATTACTATTGCGCCCACCTACCACAAACATCACGACACGCCACTGAATCATGCTGACGAAATCGAATCAGGATGGAGATCTAAGCACTTTGAACGTCTGGGCCAAATACATTTAACCTAAAGAGACCCGACAACTCATTCATAAAAATTCGAAATCTTGCAAAAATATCAACAAAACGATTGTCCCGCCTCCTTATATTTTTATGTATGGTGTACAAACTTTTGTCAAACTTCGTCCCCACTACTAAATGTAGTATTGCCCGCCCCCGCCTGAACGAAAGCAAGGACAGTTCATAGACGTAGACTTTGAAAATGTGAGTCCATCATAATAATAATTTCAATAAAGTCAATACGTTTAATTTGAAATGATGGTATTTATTCGAGTGCATTATTTAAAATATATTTATGTTTTATTTATAGTGTGTGGGTTAGAGAGAGTTAGATATGGGTTCTGAAGGTTAGTTAACACAAAATAGTTATTTTGCTGTGTCACGAAATTTTTCCATGTCCTTGCAAAACCACTGCGATGAAACCAAAGAAGTATTCACTTAAAAAATGATTTAATAGAGGTTGGTAAATGACTGCAAATATATCAGATTATCCATTAATATCACATACATAGGTAAGTATTATAAAATATCAATTAATCACATCACAAAATGGTGCCCACTGTACTACTGTGTTTCATTTACTTTTACTTACTTGTGGAAACTCAGGTTCCGATGATAATAGCTGGAGATTTTGCATACCTCGCACCGCAAGACCATCGTTACTTTGATATAAAGTTTATAAAAAATATTTATAGGAAATCACTCACGAAATACAAAAAACCTACATGTAGCGTCGCGTCGCACAAATTCAGGCTTTAAAACGTCCATTTGAAACCAAACAAAACTGGGCGAAGAGTGCTATTTTGCACGTTTTTTAATGAATAACATTTATTTATTCAAGTCGCGATCAAAAGTTGGACGGCCATCTTGTTACTTTTGACGTCTGTATTATTAGGAATCCCATTCAAAACGGTGTCGAAATATTTGCTAGTGAGCTTTGACATTGCACAATTTTGTTAATATCATAGCTACCAGTCATCAAAAATAGTGTCGAAAAGAGCTTCTTTTCGACACAAATTTGCGTATCGAAAAGACTTCTTTATGATACCAAAATAGAAAGAGTATATTGTTCAACAAGTGCTGAAAATAAGACTTTCCATACGAATGAGACAGTTTGGTGACACGAGCCGTAAGCGAGTGTCATAAAGTCTCATGCGTGTAAAAAGTCTTTTCAGCACGTGTAGCACACTATACATTTTCTACGACTGCTACCTACAGGGTGCCCCACTGGGAGTGTGGTAGAAAATTACATGTTATATGGGAAACATTTTTATTATTGATTTATCAGAAAATTTTATTCCTAACGAAAGAAGCTACGTGAGTAAGAGATTCTCGCTAAACTATAACTAGGGGCACAGTCCTAAAATGGGGCCACCGGAGTGGGGTCCCTATTTTCCAAATATTTTGAGAAAGAGGCTCCGAGGGTGAAGCCCAAAATGGGGCCCAGGGGGCGAAACCCTAGAATGGGGCCTATGGTTCGGGAGTCCCATTTTTTACAGATTTAGCAATGAAGCCCCCGGGGGCGAAGCCCTAAAATGGAGCCCCAAGTCTTAAAAGGGGGCCTCTGGTATAAGAGTTCCATTTTCTACAGTTTTGCAAGAAGGGGCTCCCGGGGGGTGAAGCCCTATAATTGGGTCCCCTTTTTTAGAGATCTGGTAAAGGGACCTTTGAGGGCGAAGCTCTAAAACGGAGACGAAGCCCTTTAATCTAAATACCCGAATAAACGTGTGAATGTGAAAAGTATACTTTGCACACGCCGTGTGCAAAGTATACTTTTCACACGATGTTTGAAATGTCCAGTTTTCAAGAGCAGTTATTAGTGCGTTTTTGTCTATTTTCAGGGCAGTCGTAGAAAAAAGTATATTCAACTTACATTTGCAATGAATGGTCATTGCATAATATTCTATTCAGCAGCTAATAATGAAATAAAATTTCCGAAAACTTATTTCCTGAATAGTTTCAAATTTGAACACGAAATTTATGAGATACCAAAAATACGCAATTTTATCCCGATTTAAACGTTTTTGTGACACATAGGGTCTTTCTGCTCTCAATGGTTAAACGAAAAGTTAAATCATACCACTGCTAGCCTAAAAATAAATTGCTTATCATTATTTTTGAGACAAATAAAAAGGAACTGAAGTATACAAATTTTATTTAAAAACATACAAATATGACAAATATCTGGTTAATGACATATTCAAAAAGTAGCTTAATAACTATTTTCTTCTATTAAATACCTATTAAAACATATTTACAGCAGTGCCTTCACTGGTTTTGAAACGTTACCAAGTTAGTATACTTATCGAATGGGGAAGAGCCGTCGGTCGTCGAGCTCCAATGCTCTCAATCTATTGGTGCAGTTACTTTACTACGTGCATACTATAAATATTTTGGGGGTAAAACAAGGCGGAACCAAGGGAAGCGGCATTCTCAGATTGACATCTATGAACTTCAGAACCGGTTTTTGATGAATCAAAAATGGGGAAAATAAGTATTTAGTGTTATAATTTAATATGAAAAAAGTATGTACAGTAACTCGTAAACTTAAAATTTGGCAACGCTACATCTATCGACCATAGAATGTGCCTCAATGTTGGGGGAAAACAAAGAACCATTTGTCCCGTCTCTTCAGGTTAAATGTCTTTGGTCTGGGCCAATCTTTAAAGAATCGTTAAGAGATATGCCAGATAAAGATTTGGCGGAGGCGTCAAAGACGATTCTCAATTTAGTGGTAAGGCTGTCATGTTTGTCCACTGCATGATGCGGCATATACTAAATTGGAGAATGAACAGGTTTGTTAGGGTCAATTTTTGCCATGTGGCCTAAATCAACATATTCTTGCATAAAAGAAGAATAAGCAATTTTAAAATCTGGATTTTTTGTGAATTTGTGTTCAATAGAAAAATCTTTTTAAGGCAGTTTCTCGGGAATCACCAAAGTTGTTAATACTGGACTTAGTGGATAAACTGACCTGAAATCTACATGAACTATCTCGAGTATGTTTTTCTGAAATGAATTTCACATTCAAGTTCTTCTGTAGAGAATTTTGTGGACAAGTCAAGGGTTTCTTCAATTTTCCAAAACATTTCGAGGCTGTCATATAAATCATAACTGTTTGTTTTTAAGCAACAAGTTGTTTGTAGAGGTTTAGAATAAGGTAGGGGACCAGAAATTAACCAACCTAATTTACAGGCTTGTAAGGTAGGTTTATTCCTTCCTAAATTTATCTGTTCAGACTTTAATAAATCATAAAAAGACTAGCACCTATTAATATGTCTATTTTTGAAGGCTCGAAAAAGGTGGGATCAGCAAGATGAATACCGTTAGGTATGACAATTTCAGAGGTACTTAAAGGTTGATGTGCTAATGTTTCACTTATTTTGTCACTTACTAAACCTAACAACTGAAAACCATGCATATTATTGTGAGAAGCTATCGAAAGATTAAGACGTTTATTGATAAAAGTTTCTCTTTGATTAATTCCGCAGACAGGGATATTTATTTTATTAGGTCAGACTGAATTTTTCAAATAGTTTTTAATATGAAGTTGGACTGTCCAATAAAGCGTTGCACATGATAAGGTTTTGGTGTTTGTCGTATACCTTTGACTAAGGCTGTAGATAACGAAATATAAGTATTAGAGGTTAGATTGACGCACGAAAAGGTATAATTAGGCTTAGATGGTGCATCATTTGAGATATTATTAGATGTTGTAAATGATTGGTTAATAAGTTTATTTGTTGACGATTGAGGTATGTTATGTGATCTTGGCGCGGACACCGGAGTACTGATATGGCTATCACTAGCGTATTTATTGGTTTGAGTATGTAGGTTGGTTTGCCGAGGAATGGCACCATGGGTTGCATTTTGCATTAGTATTATTAACTATAGGTTTTGTATCATTATTCGTCAAAGTCTGTAGAATATACGTTATAGGATTTTTAAATTGAATATCATTTGCGTTAGATTGTTGATGCAACAATGAATGATGATTGTGATGACAAGTTTTACAAGTATATTTAGATCTACACTGTGAATTTATATGGCCAAGGCGTAATCAATTTGTACATATATTCAACCGTTTTGCTTCATTGTATCGAGATTGTATGGGTGAATCAATAAAATGCTTGCACATATAGACAAAATGATTTTCTTTGCAAAATGGACAAGGGTTGTTATCATTTTTATTAAAGCAAGCGAGTATCTAATAACATAATCGGACCTGCTATACACTACAGGTTTTGAAATCAATTGATTCAAGCAAATGACAACGCTCTGTTAAAAAATCGACAAAATTTTGACTTTGATAATATTTGAGAATATTTCCCATTCCTTATGTGTTATTTGATTAAACTTAGAGCAAAGTAAATAAATTAGAATTAGAAACCTTTTCTCCTAAATTCTCCAGGGAACGAAAATGCTTTTGGAAATTGTCTAAAAATTTACGTAAGTTTTGGTGAGTTTTTATCTTTATTATTGGCAAATTAAATAGTGCTTTAACGTGCGAATGAATTATGGCCTTTTTATTTTGATATCGATCCAGGCAATAAGATAATTATCATCTGTAGCAGGTAAAGAACTAATTTGTTTGAGCGGCATCTCCCTCAAGAGCAGATTGAAGGTAGTAAAATTTTTGAAGATTAGACAATGCTGATTTTTATCAATTAGAGATTTAAACGTATCATAAAACTGTGTCCATGCGTCATAAGTATCTGAAAGTTCGGGAATTGAAATAGGAGGGAGTTTTGTAGCAAAAATATTTCTAAGACTCTGTTCTGTGGTAACGTTTTGAATAACAGAGGATTGAGCATTTAATTTTATACGTGGTTTAGAGGCTTGCAATGACAATCGGGCCATTGAGATAACATGAAAATATTTTTCTTCAAAATCAGCGCAATATTCGTCTTGATTGTCGGCTTCAGGTAGTTTATGTACCAAGCAAATATCTTCAATTGCGGTGTGTGTACGATCAAATTCATTCAATGTTGGTTTAAAAGCATTTAAACGAGTTTCAATTTGAGCAACATTTTCTGCAAGACACAAGGTTTGAGGTGTAAACGAAGTCAAAAAACTTTGGAATCGCATAATTGACGGCTTGATATGTCCACGACGCGAAATAAGAAATTTCAATTCTATTTTTGCTTTATTTAAAAGCTCTTCTGGGATTAATAATTCTTGAGACATTTTGCTATTCGCCAATTTCAATACAATAAGATATTCGAGTAAATAATAGAGATGATCTTAATGAATGAAATGAAAAAAAACTATTATTATATTACACCACAGACGCAAAATGAATATAAGCTTATTTCAACGGTTTTTAGGCACCAAAATACAAGTTTTAGCGGTTATATTTAAAAACAACGACCTACGAATTTTAGATTCAATACTGAGGTTAAATGAGGATTAGGTATGCATAAAAAATAAACCAAATAGTAAAATAGTACAGATATGCGGTTCATATGAGATTCAGCGAGACACATGTAAAAGGCCTTTTACACGATCATATCATCTCAGTTCAGTTTCAGTCTCAGTCAAAAATAAGTCTGTCCAACCCATCAGTTCTCCATCTCCGCTTATGGTTTTAATCTTTTTACACGTAGGAAAAACGGACAGTTCGACTGAGACTGAAACTTAACTGAGAACTTATATGACCGTGTAAAAGGCCTTTAAACAATCACCCAACTGTAACTAAGAGCGACTTAAGTATCTTATAAATAAACAACAACGTGAGAACAATAAAGACTGATGAGAACCTTTAAACCAAGTCAAAGCTAGACTTCCACGGTTTTTGTATATAGGCTAGAAGCTCATTCGCTAGTCAAATTATAATATTATTTTGGTTTAATAGTTCTGCTGAGGGTCAGTTATAGGTTCAACTGGAATGGACTGACCTTGACACTGATTGTCTTCTGGTTTACCATACACTAATCGGGCTTGTACGTATCGAGCGTCGAAGAATCTTTATGATGGGCTGAGGTAGGCCCACTTTTTCACAATCAGCACATAGGAATTACTTCAGTAATATTACGATTTATATCGGACAAAATTCTGAAAGTTTTTAAAATTGGTAAGAATGTTAGTGATGACATAAGAAATACTAAATCGAAAAGTTCCCACCTCTAAATAGTGAGCTTAATCCCCTAGGACGTCGTTTATACCCCCTTTTTCAAGTTTTCTAGATTATCTCGAGAACGGTGCCCTTTTCGATAAAAAAAAAAACCTATATAAAAAATATTCCTCATAAAATTTTCTACAAAAAATGTTCCTATACATTTTTTCCTAAAATGAATAATAATGTGAGAAATAAGGCGTATACATAAGGGTTGCTTCCAGTTACACAGTAAATGCAACCTAATATGTAATAATAATATAAAGTCCAATGCTGGACGCAAAAAAGTTGATAGCAGGCTTCTGGCATCACTTAAAATTAAAACAAATTTACCACTTTTACTCTCTTAATCCTATAAAACCTCTCGATTTTTAAAGAGCAAGTAATATTCTATATGGATCGTACTTGTTTCTACACCACCTCAGAGGTAAAGTAATTGGCGCGTTATTTTTACGTAGTGTCCCCAGTAGGCCTCAACCACTAATTCTTAGAAGACTAAGTTAATCTTCGCCGTCTTCCATTAATTCGGCGTTGATGCATGCTTGTCCATGACAATGGTAACACATTGCCGAGCAATGTAAGCCCGCTCTTCTGCAACTGCACCTGTGTTCGCATCCTATTTTACACGAACACGAAATCAGTTGTTAAAACAGATTCAGGAGCTGGTTCTTTTGTTGTCATAATTGGGTTAATATACCGCCGACTTTTTTCCATCCCCAATCAGTAGCTTCACGCTTAACGCTTTTCCATGTTTGAATTTGGAAAAAAACACGATATGATTGTACCTGAGCAGCAGCAGTAGTTGTTGGTAGTTTGGATAACATTACAGTATTGTTCGCTTTACCAACCAGTTTGTTAAAAGACATAAATCTGAATACATCTAATCTTTTTTCTGCAGAGGTACAGTTGTATAAAGCAAGAACAAATCGTTGACCCGCATCTGCAATTTCTTAATGAGTAGCTTTTTCATTATTAAAGATTTGCACGATATCTTGTAAGTCATTCCTTTTCTTAAACACATTAATTGTATTAGCCTTTCCTTTGAAGAAAAACGCCAGAAGTTGTGTTGCAACCGCTAATGGCGTGTGCGAATAATATTGTTTCTTTAGTTTTTTAAAAAAAAGTTGATGATTTTAAATCTCGGGACCTATAAGTCCTTTTGCTGGTATTACCCTGTTTTTCTTTTAAAAAGTTGATGTCTTTGTCAGAGGGAGAAAGAGCAATAAGAAGAACTAGCAAGTCAATATCTTGACCTACAACAACTGCTGTATCACACTTATAACATTTTTCGATAGCAGTTTGTGCTATTAATAAATCGGCGTCATCCGCAGCAACAAACACCTCGATTTCTTCATTGCTAAGTTTTTTCACTAGTTCTGCAATCAAACGTTCTTTGTTAAACAAATTACTAAGGAAATTGTGCTATGTTTCAGAAACAACAGTGGTTTCATCAAATACAATCTCAGGAGAAGTTTTTTCCAGTACACGCCTTTGTCGTTCTAGGCTCTTGCGTTCTTCAAATAACCATCGACCACAACAGTTACTCTATTACCGTAATGCTTTTTAATGTAAGTAACGTAAGCATTATTAAATGTCTCTTTTTTGCCATATTGCGTCACAGTGGGTGCAGTGGGGGAAAATAAAACTTGTTATCGATTTATATTTTTACTTATTTTGGGTAAGACCACTTTGAGCGCTTTGGATAATCAGCCATACATATATTTAACGAATTATATATCCCGCCCTGATTTCGTTTGCGCCTTATTTACCAAACAACGAGAGGGACATTTTAAGAGAAATTGTTATAGAACCTTTTTTGTAGAGAATTTGATGAGGAACAACTTAGTTTATAAGTACTTTTACCTACCTTGCACTGTGTGGTAGGTATTATGAAAATAAAAATTAAATTGGGGTGGAAACAATGTTGTAAGGGATGAAGCACACACTTTAGGGGTGGGAACTTTTTAGTTTACTAATTCTTATGCTATCCTTAATATTTCTACCGATTTTTAAAACTTTCAGAATTTTGTCCGATATATTGCAATTTTAACCGTAATATTACTGAATTAACTTAAAATATACTTTATGGCGGCATCGGCATCCTCTTCAGGGAAAGAATTATGATTATGTGTGTACAGTTTGCTTTTCACCGAACACCACCTTTCAAAAAATAGGAATATTTCAAACTAAAGAAAGTAATTAATTCGATAGCTTAGATGAAGAAAATATTAATTTCTCTCTAGTCAACCTGGATTTCCAGTTATTGACAAAAATGCCGCGGTAAAAACTTTCAAAACTGCAGACCTTCGGAAAATAGTACCTAATTCAAAAATTAACCAAATACGATAGAAAACTGAGGTTCTTATTGGTTAATAGAGGATATTTTCAAGGATACTCAATATTTGAGATGATCTTAACATATTCCACATCTTTAAGGACGGCCCCCAATTCGAGTTAAAAACTGTAAAAGTTTTGTTTAAGAAATTAATATTCAAAATTAAATAAATAAAAGTAAAATAATAATACAAATATAGTTAGTTTTTCTCTAGTCGGTCCGAATTTGCAGTCCAGTAGTGTTGACATGTTTCGATTTTCTTAGCTTTAAGTTTTTCCAACATTTCTGGTAAGCTTTTTTCAGTTTGGGTTGGCACGATGATTTAAAAAATAATGATAGGTTTGAGTCTATTAGAATTTTGCCCGTACATGTCTGAAAACACCTATTTTTATTATTATTACCTACTCAATCACGCTAAGAAGTTCTTCGCCCCAGGACTAACTCGTTTTACCGCCAGCGCAAAGATGGCGCCCAATGGCACAAAATGTAACAATAAGGTTTCCATGAGTACAATATTTGTTTTTACATTCAACCAATTATGCTGTTTTTTCAAATATCTACTAACCACCGGATTTAAAAATAACATGTAGGTAACAACTAGCATGCCAGAGATACCGAGATCTATGCCCGACGCGACGTCTCCACAAACATTTTTTTTTTTTTTTTTTAATTTTAATATCGTTTTGTATGATTTCTCTTGTGTTGTGTAGTCTTAAGCAAACACTGTCTTTTTTATTTAAGTTAAGACCTGTACCAATGGGTAGTCATCAGTAGCTTAAGCAACAGAACAGCTATTTCTCTTCTTAAGATTATTTATCAAAAATAATTCCTTGTTATTAAAACAAAACGTGCTCATTTCACGCCTCTCAAAGACTATTTCTTAAAAATAAGTTGCTAATTATTGGCAAACAATCGATGCAAATTATTATCAAAACTAATATAACCAAGGATGAAACGGAAGTCCGAAAAGGGTTCCTGCAGTTCTTTACAAAAATTTCGCGAAAAAATCATTCAAAACTGCCGATCCCTAGAAAAATGGCAATTCAAAAATTAACCACCTGCGGTTTTCATACTGTAACACCAACGTGTCCACATCTAGGTAGTAGCCTAAATTCAAGTTCAAAGCTTTCATTTTTTAAATCATATTTCGAAATCTAATAGTTTTCCCAAAAAAAGATGATCATTTTCGAATTTAGCATGTTCGAAAGAATAGATACAGTGGTACAATTAATAAGTTTTCCTACAAAAAAAAAAATAAAAAATCAATGTGTTACACTTTCTTTCAAAAAATAGGAAAATTTCAAACTATTATGAACTGCGATTATTAATTAATTGGATAGCGTATATGAAGAAAATGTTAATTTCTTTCTAGTCAACCGGGATTTTCAGTTATTGAAAAAAAAACTTCTAAAACTACAACCTTCGGAAAAAAGTAATTCAAAAATTAACCAAATACGATAGAAAACTGAGGTTTTTATTGGTTAATAGAGAGGGACCAACTCTACTCCATGAATACTTAATATTCAAGATGCTCTTAACATGTTCCACATCTTTAAAGACAGCTCAAAATTAGAGTTAAAAACTGTAAAAATTTTGTTCAAGGAATTAATATTCGAAATTAAGTAAATAAAAATAAAATTATAAAACAAATAAAATTAGTTTTTCTCTAGCGTTGACTTTTTCGATTTTCTTAGATTTGTATTTTCTAACATTTTTGGTAAACTTTTTCAGATTGAGTTGGCAGGATGATTTAAAAAATAATGATAGGTTTGAGTCTATTAGAATTTTGCCCGTGCATGTCCAAAAACATCTTTTTATTATTATTACTCAATCATACTAAGAAGTTCTTCGCCAGCCAGGACTAACTCGCTTTACCACCAATGCAAAGATGGCGCCCAATGGCACAAAATGTAACAATAAGGTTTCCATTAGTACAATATTTTTTTTTACGCCAAACCAATTATGCTGTTTTTTCAATTATCTACTAACCACCGGATTTAAAAATAACATGTAGAGGTCACATAAGATAGGTTATCAACATCAGTAATAGGTATTTGGAATTGGAAACAATGAAAAACAGGTCACATTTATCATTACTTTTTAACATATATATTTATCGACATTTCTTATAAACCTATATTTACGCGTACAATTAAAGAGTTAAAACTTAAAAAAACGTTCTTTTTGGCAAAATATTAAATCACAACCGAAATAGGAATGGCCACCAAATAAAATAAAATACTTCTATGTAAAAATGTCATTTTTGAGCAACGTGTGCAATATGTCATTAAACGATTATCGAGCAAAAATGTCTGTGTTCATTGCGATCGATAGCAGTAGCGTAAATAGGAAATCAGAACACCCTCATCCACTATATATAAGATGTTTCTAATATACTCAAGGAGAAGCTGGATTCTCCAACGTTTGTGAAAAAATTAACTTCAATTTGTCCTAAGTTCGTTTTCAAAATACAGGACGTTGAAGCTGAGCAAACTCACGTTCTTATAATCCGGAAAAAGCTAAAAGATCATGGCTTACCAGACCTTATCCAATCATAATGGAATAATAATTAAACAAAAAAGTCAGACGCTAAGCTTTTTTAGGTCTGATACCCCGTCAGTAATTGACAAGCTTTAACGCGGAAAAATTGATTGTGCTGAAAGTGGGTGCATTATATTTAATTTCATCGACGAATTCATCCAAAGAAAATTGTTATCATTTTATATCCATCTATAGATGAATTAAGAAACACGACGTGCTTGGTTTTGTTAAGCTCCATAGGTTAAACGTAATATTTATACAAACCAGGTATACTACAAAACAGGAGGATGCGGCTGTTAGCTTCAATGCGATAGGAGCTTCAATAAAAATTGTTTCAGTGTTTGACAATTGGGAAAATAACACAACAAACAATCAAATAATGGATTTCAAATTTGAACGTCCTGTATCTCGAAAACTAGATTGAGTTAAACGTGGACGAGATACTTTACCTGGTTACGACACAGCTTTCGCTATTGCAAATATTTGTGAATTTTCATTATCCAAACTTCACTGGTTAGCTTATTTGGAGGACGAGATTAACATCGCGTGTACTACAACGCCCCATTATATTTTCCTCCCCGAATGTATAATACCATTTCACATTTCTAGCAATTTACTAATAATTTCCAAGTAACATGGAATCATAGGCGCTCGTAGCTTTTCTCCTAGGGGGAAAACAATAACTAAACTTTTAAAATAACATGGTAATTCAATCAAAGTTACTTTTAGAGCATCCAGAAGCCGTACGAAGAGCATCAATGAGCGCCTGTGATTAGAGCTAAGCAATCTTCATCTTACAATGCATAAAAATAACAGTTACTCATCTTTAAGCTAAAACGAATTAACTAAACATAATTTTAACACATATTTTTACTAAAACACTAACTCTGCAAACTAATACAAGTAAACATTTAGATATTGCCAAGTACAACAAAACTTATGGCACTGTTTTTAAAGCTTCTAGGGTGGACGAGGTCGATTTTCCGTTTGTGATTGTTACGATCGCAATTTAGCAAAAATATCTCTTGCCTGATCAGAAATACATAGCACGTTCTGTTTATTTATTTCGAGAAAACCCAAACTAAATTATCATTCATCCCACACCAGAAGGAATATTAAGAATATGATATTTCACTTTTCACTAGTAGGAATATAATTTCTTCTAGATGCTTCCAATATGTCTTAAGGATAACACGATACCGTTACGACCTATACTTAAACTCCGATGCTCAATATTTTATGTCTTTATTATATCTTCTCAACGCGATACATATTAACAAGCATCAATACTGTTCGATATCCAGTATTGAGTATAAAGAGGTACCTATTGCAAAGTTGTGATTGCCCAGTGTTGTCGTTTTAGTACAATTCTACTAAATATAATGCATTTTCAACTGTATTTTTAAAAGTAACTGAATATCATCTATTACCTAAATCACCTATAATTTGATAATTCCTAAACAGCGTGAGTGAATGATAAACGCATAGTTTTTATTTCTTAATTGGTATTTTTTACTCTTTCTTTTTAAATTTCTGAAAAACGCGAAGTTTTCTATTTAATTTCTCTAATATTTGCAATAAATATTTTTATTTTCTTACACACCTTTCATATTGCAACTACTTAATCGAAGGAGCAAGTTAACGACATTACAAGAGAGGCCTCATAAAAAAATACAACTTAGCTCATTACTCGTCATTACATTAGTAAAATAGGCAACAGCAACACTGGTCATACCACGTTGCACAGCTGGTTAAGGAAGGGATCTGAGTTCTGGGATTTTGCGGATTATTTATGTTATTGTATTGTCTTTTGTCCGACTTGTCACTTTATTTGTTTACTCGAATTCCTCTAATATATCATGTTTACTTTTTTTGAAATAGTATATTTTTATCCTCTATTTCTTCAGGTGCATGCATTATGAAGGGAAAATGATTCGTTTGTGAATTACCAAATGTTTTTATTTCTAAATAACACAGTCATTTTAGTTCTTATAATGGATCTCCATTCATTACATGGGACATCCATCGTCAGATTCAGAATCAGAATTAGTGAAAAAATAAAAGTTGGTAACATTTTAGTTACCATGTCGGTTTTCTGCTACTTCGTCAAAAATTGTTCATAATTAGAGGCCTGTAGCCAATATATTAAATCCTAATGGTATAACATAACCATATTGGGTATAGAGGTCAAAGTTCCGCGCTTACGAAGTTCAGAATATGTGTTCACGCAGGGCTGCAATCGCCCCAAAGAATTTTAATTAAAATTCCATAAGAAATTAGTAAATATGAAGGTTCAAGATTTCATGAAGGTGGAACTCGCGATCCTTGACTTAAAACTAAATGGGTTTTCCCAGGATTCCATTGTTTTTAGTCAGAAGGTTTCGATTAGCATTATGCTTAATTTAAAATTGGAATCTCATTAGACAAAACTAGCAAACTTCTAAAAAGATTAGTCTTAAAAATAGAACACATTGTAAACCTAACAGAAAATAAGTCTTTTTCTCATAACTAAACGATAATACTTAAGATTGCTATATACTAAACTAAGGCTAAAACTTTGGTGTAGTATTTAAAATTAGAATACTCCTATTTAGTAAAATGTTTATGAGCAAATTATTGCCAATTCAGATAGACCCACACCACATACAGAATGTCATGGAATTAAGTAAACTTCAGTTTAGACTTGATTACAGAAAGCTAACTACTAATCTGAACTTTTTAAGTAAATATAAATAAAACAGAATTTAAACAAAAATAAGAAATTGTACACTAGCTAATTTTAGTAAAAATATTTCATAATTCAAGAATTCAAGTGCTTATTCTGTCATCTAGATCACGTTTATAATAATTTAGCACAAGTTTGTAATGTGCTATAATTTCGGCTCATTTTACGACAAATATTATGTTGATTTAAAAAAAAAATCACAACTCCAACACTAAGAAAGATATAAAAAATTAAAATCAGTGTATAGGCAAGAGTTGCTACAATTGCCTATCTGAGAGAATGATTCGGAGAATGTCAAGCACCTTACGTCAGAAATTGTCGTTAGTTTCTACAAGTGAAAAAAAAATCCTCTTGATTAAAATTTTCGGTTAGTGGACCAAATTAAGCGTAATATGCGGAAATGTCCCATTTTGTGTTGCTTCACACAATATAGGAATAAATACCAGCTAGCCAAAATGACCATTTTCGTGCGACGAAAATTTCTTCGTGTGCTTTTTCGGTATACTAATAATGGTAAAAGGGGCCCCAAATAATAGGTGTATAAATTTTCATTTTTTTTTTTTTTTCGAAAATCTGGGCTCACAATTTTTTTTGTCAATTAGAGTTTAATTTAGTCATATTTATATCATATTTGTTAAAAAATAATATTTTGTCTTATTTTTCATAAATAAACACTTTAAAGTTTGTTAAAAAAAAAAAAAAAAGAAATAATATAACAGGAAAATATGGCCGCAACGCTGCGCTGGGAAGTGGAGAAACTGAGATCAGATCCCAATTCTTACCCCCAAAGGGATTGGATCTTACAGGATTGCAATGTAAAATTGAAAACTATCAAAACATTTTGAAAACGGTCTCGAACAAGAAAAAAGTTTTGTCGAATTCACCGATAAGGACGCAGAAGAAGAATATGTAGAGTAGAGTGGGGCAAAAGTCTTACCTATGAATTTAATCCAAAAAAGGAGAAATCTGGCAGTCTTTATTTTTTTTTCATGTGTTCAAGCCTCTCTGAAATTTAGTCCACATTCCGGTAAAAATTGTGAAAAATATGAGGTGAGTTGTATTTTTGATAAACATTATCTTATTTTCTCATCTTTATGTTTAAGATATTTTATGAAAACAATAGTTTTAATTGCAAAACAAAATACGTACAACTTTCAGGTTAGATTTTAAGAACTTAAAATACCTAAGGTGGTACCTCCTGTATTGCTGCACGTGACAATAAAAATATTTTTAAATTTCCGTGACATGTGCGGCAAGAGTCCGACGTGATGGATGGGGCAATAGTGCGGACATTTTCCCCATTGAAAACATTTGTATTTTCAACAATGTTTATTTGTTCTAGGTCATATAAAAGAAAAACAACTAGAAAAAAAATTTACCGAAGAAATGTTACAAACAGCTAGAAGAAGAATAAATGACGGTATTTCCAAAAGAAGAGTTACAAAAGAGCTTGGAATAGACGAATCTACTCTACGATAGCGGCTGAAATCGGGTCATGCTATTAATAGCTTGGGAAGATATCGAAGTGTTTTTCCAGAAGAAAGGGAACGCGAACTTGTAGAGCACTGTATAAAGATCTGGATAATCGATTTTATGGTATCACTTTTAAAACTTTAAGAAAGATCGCACATGAATATGCCATTTTAAACAGTATAAAAACCCGTTTAATTCAGTATTAGAACTGGCTGGAAAAGAATGGGCACTAAGTTTTATTAAAAAATACAACCTTTCATTGCGGGCTCCACACGCCAGTAGTTTAGCAAGAATGATGGGGTTTAACGAAGTACAAGTTAATATATTTTTTGAATATTTATCAGAATTTTTGAAAAAGTTTAGTTTTCCAACAAGCGCCATCCATAATATGGAGAGAATTTCAACCGTTCCTAACAAAATACCAAATTTTGTTAGTACGAAACGCAAGAAATTGGTAGGAAAAGTATCTTCAGCTGAGCGTGGTGAATTAGTCACGATTGTTTGCGCTATGAGCGCCGCGGGTAATTTTGTTCCCCCTGCCATAATATTTCCGCGCAAGAGAATGAAGAACGAGTTAATGGATGGGGCTCCGCGAGAATCTATAGCGATGTGTTCAGACTCTGGGTACATAAATAGCCACTTATTTATTGAGTGGCCTAAACATTTTCGGGCCAAGGTTAGACCAGAGAAGGAGCATCCGGTTCTTCTTATTCTTGACAATCATTCTTCCCACGAAAGCTTAGAAGCTGTAAATTATTACAGAAACAACTTCATTCGTCTACTGACGATACCACCCCATAGTAGTCACAGAATCCAGCCTTTAGACCGCTGTTATTTTAAAGCAGTAAAAACATTTTATTCAGACGTATGCGATAGATGGCTGACAACAAGTGCTGGAAGAAATATTACTCACTTTCAGGTTGCCAAATTATTAGGTAAAGCTTATGAACGTTGCTCAACTATGGACAGGGGAGTAAAAGGTTTCGAAATTTGTGGAATATATCCAAAAAATAAAAATGTGTTCTCAGAAGAGGATTTTCTCCCATCGAAGGTTACAGATCAAAATGCATATGTCGCCGATATCCAAATAAATAACAGTGATTCTGAAAACGATGTTCCTCTTTCTTATCTCCAGCCAAGTACAAGTGGCACTAATAAGAAGAAAACTGACCAGATAGAAGAGGTTCATCAAGAGACCATATCAGAAGAAGCAACTTTTACAAAGAACATCGTAGTCGAGCAAACTCCTTTAACCCCAGAGAATAAACCAGTGACACCAAAGGATATAATTCCACTTACAAAACGAAAAGATGAACAAAGAAGAAGAGAAGGAAAAAAATCACAAATACTTTCTAGCACTCCTAATAAATTAAAATTGGAAGGTCTGGCCAAGGAGAAGCTGAGAAAGGAAAACTTAAACCTAACTCGAAAAACAGTCAAAAGAAAAGTTACAGATCATGCTAAGAGAGAATCAAAAATCAAGGTTAAAGTAAAGGAGAAAGTAACTAATGAGGTGTGTCCAGGATGCCATGAAAATCCCCCCAGTGAAGAATGGATTCAGTGTAATAACTGTAAAAAATGGTGGCACGAAGATTGTACGGCTTAGGAAAAAGTTTGGGATTTTGAATGCGATTTATGCCTTTAAAGTGTGTGCGGATATTTGCGCCCCTATTAACGTGTCAAAAGTCCTGTTTTGTATGTCATAATATTTTTATTTTTTTAACAGATGTTTTGTTTGGTTTGTTATGAAAATGTGTTTTTTTGGGTAGTTGGATGTAGTGCGATTTATAAAATTAAAATGTGTGCGTATATTTGCCCCACATTTATCGGAGTTTTGCCCCACATATGGGGTAAAAGTCATGTTTTGTATGTCATGGTATTTTTATTTTTCTCATAGATGTTTTCCTTGCGTGCCCTGAAAATGTGGTGTTTTGGGTAGTAGTTGGATGTAATGTGTAGATTCTTTAAATATAAAAATGTTTTTCAGGTTTGTGGTTTCTACAACCTTTTAACCCTTAACTGCGGCATTTTTCCCCACGTTATAGTCCATAACGGGTTATAACATAACCCAAGATTAATCGTGTAATGTCAGATTTTAGCTTCAAGTTTAGGTGTAAATCTTTGTCTTCTCGAATGGTTGAGGATTGGTTTGGAAACAATTTACAATGAAATTATAATAGCTTTAAAATCCAATTCTGACACACTTGGCTTAGCAGATTTTATTTTGGAAAGGTTTTTAAAGAATCCTCATTTGATGAAGAAATATAAAACTGTTTATGCACCTAAGTATTCATCAGATCTAAAAAAGTTTTTACTTGAAAAGTAACACGATCCATGTTTGTTTTGTAAAAACGCAGTCGAAAAGGAACGCAAACTGGTTCTTACCAGTTTGCGTTAGGAATAAAATGCTTACTGGGATGCCATATAGTGAATTGACAAGCCTATTTTCTGCCTTAAAATTTCTTCCTTGACGCTATTCCATACATGAGCAAAGAAAATATAAGACAACCGGTATATGAAAATGACAATAAACAATTTTTTAACAGTTTGGCTTTTGTATCATATAAATAAAGGCATCAACACCAAACCGACTCTGAATATTTTAACTTTTTGCTATATTGTGATCGTAATTTGACAATCGCCTTACTAAAAATTACCCCTAAATTTATTAAACTTTCAGTAATTAGAAAAAGAGTACAGAACTTTTACAAAACTTAGGCCTAGTCTTAAAAGTAGTACAAGTTTTAAACCTGAAATAAAATGTCATTTTCTTATGATTAAAAAACAATACTTGCGGATCTTAGACTAAACTATGGCTAAAACTTTGGTGTATAATTTTTATAAATTACATATAATAATAAAAATACTTCTTTTCACTTGGATATTCAAAAATTATCGCCGATCACAACGTGAGAATTGCATCCTATATACAGGGAATATGCTTAATATTTAAAGGATGTTCCACTCTGACAAAATAAAAACAAGAAGGTGATATAAGTAATTTCCAAATAAGCTTAATTATTTCAAAACCCCCTTTCAAAAATTGTTTCCTGGTAATTCAACATTTTCTAGGAAAATACAAATGAGGTTCAGTATAGCTCTTAAATATTTAATAACACAATTACTACTTAATTTATTAATTTTGGTCCAGTAGCGTAGATATATTTGGAAAATGTTAAAATATAAATTTTACAGATGTTTTTTTAACTATGCAACTATTATAATGCCCTTTAGACTACGTATATCTTTAGAAAGAAATAACGTAATATAATCACAGTAATTTTATACAATTTGATTACGAGTTAATAGAGAGATCGTGAAATTTATTTCTAGGCTTATTAGGTACTAAGGTACACTAAAAACAGTGAAAATATATATTTGTCTATAAATTAAATCATTACAAAATTATAAATTGTGGTTCGCATTGTATGGGGATTCTTCTCCTACAAAGCATTGAATATGTAATAAACACATTGGTAATTTAAGAAGTGATTTTTCTGTTATCTTCCTGATCTCAATATAGCCACCAAAAGAAAGACAAGGATTTTTTTATGCAAATTCCAGTCATATATACATTAATAAATTTATTTGATCAGTTTGAACACAAAACACATTCATTTTGGAAATTTCCTATATTTATATTTTGTCGGCGGAAGTCATGGCTTTAAATATATTGCAATATTTGCATAACATTCTCTACTAATGGAAATATTACTTTCAAAAGAATATACAGTGTGTTCCAAATATAGGAAGGTTCCAATAATTGCTTTCTCGCTCATTAGAAATTTTTTCCATTCTTTTAACTGGAAATTTGTCATATTTCCTTTTGCAAATTTATTTTCAGTCAGATTAAGAAATAGGTATGTGCTACTAATCCAATACAGTCATTAGGCCTCACCTAAGGCTAGCCATATTCAATTTCTTAGATACGGATCGTCAAAGCGGATATCTGATCTTAATTACCCGAATCAAAAGGCTAATGTTTTGTCTATTAGAAAGGGTATTGAAGAGACTCATTGTTTTTCGGATTTTGTATTGCTTTTTCAAGGATTCTTAAATCAAACATTAATCAAAATATGTATAATGGCGTGCATCAGCACAAGTCAAAGGGATGTCCAATTGCTTTTCTTCATCCAAGCTACAAACATTTAAGTGATATGATACATTTGGGACACAACTAAATTGCAATGGCCCACCTATCATCACAGAAAATATTATCTATTTAGAACTGTACAATAAGTTATATTACCCATAACGATAAAATAATATGGATATATTTAATAACAAGTATGTTTAAATTATGTGAAACAAGAACCAGAATGTGCCTGGTCATAATCGTATATGCATCGTTGCACTGATAACAGTGCCTGTCCATAAATTTGAGACACACTGTATTATTGCAATTGTCATTAGTGGCAAATTTGCTACCCTCAACGATTCAAAAAATAATTTTCAAAATTTAGGCCTCTTACAAGAATAACATAACAAATTAAACGATTTTAGCACAATAATTATTGTATTGTATCTTACCGAAACCTGAACTCGGCAGGCAATCAAGGTTTTCAGATTTCGATACCACTGATTATTAGAAAATAGTTTTTAATGGAATCAAGTCTTTACATAAAATCATGGACTTTTTAAAAGAGGCCTGAATAGAGGTTATATCATATAAGGGCACCAATTGGCCGAGTTGTCTGACTAGAAATTGTTTGAACGAGTAATATGCGATAATTTTTATTCTGATGTATATTTCGATTATTTTAACTTGGGCTTGAGACCAATCGAGATTCGGAATATCTCAACCTTAAGACCTAAATATATCAAATGCCAGTTAATTAATGAGCAATTTTTTTAATGTTCTTGAAATTTTCCATATTAATCTGCTTATCCAGATTGTTGCGCTTAAGAACAACTAAGCATGCATAAAATTCAATAAAACTTAGCGTTGTTTGAGAGCAACATTCAATCCTAATATTTTCAAATGTTCTGATATTTTAATACATAACCTTTCTAATACTGTGACTACATCAAGGTGTACTATTACGAATCTGCTTTTACCCAAGTTAAAAATGTTTTAGTATAAAATTAATAAAAATAATAGAGGTGTAAAGAAGTGTGTACTCTGGTTTAAATCATTTTCCCCATTACTATTTCAATGAATTGGGATTGATTAAGCTAGATCGTTGCCTACCTGACTCCCCATAACTCAAGGCCTCGTTGTTGATCTGTTTGAAAGCTTGAGTCATTTTTTCGCGCACGCGCTCCGTAAACTTATCCACATCATCTAGAGACACGTCTTTTGTGCTTATGGGTTCGAGCACTTGAATTATTACGACACCTGTAAGAAAGAACTCGAATTAGTAATGTCATTGTTTATACCGTAATAGTCATTCAACCTCGAATCGAAAAAGGGCCTCACCGATAGATGGCGTCCGACCTGAAATTTGCCCATTGCCGAATTTCAAAAAATTACTACGCGTCGTACGAGAGACGTTGCATGGAGGGAGTTCCTACATTTGTATTGGTGCATTCCCAAGGACTGTTACCTGGCTGCGCGGCGTGGACGAGTGTTAATATCTCATTGTTTATTTTTATATTTTCCGCCATTGTTGAACAAGTATTGCTTTGTAAAATGTTTGTGTTTGAGTTGTAATGATTAATTTTGGGCTATTTGTTTTGAGTTGAGTAAAATGCGATTATCTATCTACGATTTTCCCAGGTAAGTACAAAAGTACCTACTTCTTTTGCTTTGTAGTTTTAGTCGGAAATCTGAATATTGCAGTAGCAGTTTCGAACTCCGATAAACAGAACAGGATTAATTAAATACGATGAACATGATTATCACAATAATACATTTGTATATAGAGTAAATCTTAACATCTACTTTTTGTATTCAGGATGCTTTCTTATAATAACATTTATTTTGTACATATACACAGGTGTCTATGAAAAGTTTTGATTTATGAATAGTTAATTGATAATTGTATAAGCATTAATAAGGAAAATATATAGAATGAATATTAAATTTGATTAAATAAATAAATTTCAAATCACTACGTTTGTTTTGTCGGTTTTGAAATCAAGTAATTCATTGTGACTCAAAATGTTTTAAAGACTATAAAATTACTAAAATAGTTTTTCTTTTATAGATGCCTTACAGAAAGTGTAATGTCAGATTTTGCGAGGCAATGGTGGATCCGTCTTTATGGGTGGCAATTCACAAACCGTTGTAATAAGTTTGTGGTCGGAAGTACCTAATGGCGGACCAACTGTAACCTTGTACTGGTCAGGATTGGTGGTCAGAAAAAGATCCAGGAGGGCGGCGAATTCGCCCCTCTCTGAGATTCGAGTTGGTTCGTCCACAAGTTGAGTAAGCCCGCAGCTGATGGCAAATGCTTCAGCTTCTCTACCTTCGTTGTCGGTCTTGTTGTGATGTTTGAGCCAGTTGGTGTTGTGGGCATTGAAGTCTCCCAGAACGATTATTTCTGAACTGGGGTGATCGACCTGTATTGAGTCAAAAGTGGTAGCTAGTGTTGTGAAAAAGCTTTGGTAGGCTCTATCGCTCGGAGGGCGATAGAGACAACATATAAACTTGGTTAATCTCTTGGCGGTGAACTTGAGCCACATGTCGTTGTTCGGTTCGAGTGTTTCCTCGCGGTGACATGAAAGGTCGCTTCGGACAAAAAGGCATATTCCGAACTTATGTCTAAATCGGGTATGTAAGTCGTAACCAGGATAGAGGTAGTTCACTGTTGTTGTAGAACATACTTGTGTTTCTGTAAGGGCTAATATGTGTGGTCTATCTGCTTGTAGATGTTGGTACTAGGCCATACATACCTATAAAATTGTCTTATCTAATGTATTCTTTGGCTCAATGCATGAGTATGTGACTGAGCATTTTCTAATTAAGCAGGGAAAAAAGAGACTATTCCTGAGAAAATTTTATTAAAAAAGTCCATTTGAACATAGAGTATAAAAGTGCTTCATTTCAGGTATACAGCATGCTAAAGTATAAAATTTTTTATTGTTTTTAATGCATGTATGAATGCAATATTTTTTTGTCTTCTAGAACAAGTAAGTTATATTTATCAAATTTAGTATGCCATTAAACGGGGGGTTACATATGCATTGCCCATTATGTGTTTTTGTGTGTAAAGTGGGGTTTAGACTTGGTTGGTTTGTATTTTAGTTATTATAATACTAACATAAATTTAGTTATTACAATTTAATTATTATTATTATAATAAACATGATACCCTACACAGGCCTTGCATTCTTCTATATTCTCATTCTCATCTAGAATCCACTTGTCGAGTTGGATTTTTATTTTTATTATTTATAATGCAAATGTGTCAGGTTTTCTATTTTTTTATATACCAGTCACAGAATTGAACAGAAGCAAAAGATGTTAAAAGTTCAATTTTTGAAAGGCAATGTAGGTATTTACTTAATATTTGTCATACAATGCGGCAATGTAAGTCTTCACTATGTTTCTTATTACATTATTAGAAAAACTGAGTGCTTAGGATTAATGCAATATTTTTTATATAAATCCCTCTTAGATGCAGGTACATAGTATATTAAAATCTGGCCGCCCTATGGTAAATTTATGACCAAAGATTGTTATTTTAAAGGAAATTTCCTAAAAACTGTATTAATTAATTTTTCGAATACTTATTGAATAATCGTAACCAAATTATTCTTAAAAGAATACCTCTTATATGTATTGTGTAATGAACTGACTATATAACTCGAGTACCTAGCAAGATAGTTATTCATTATAGTGTTTAACTAATATTACAACTTTCTATATTGGTGAATGAAAAAGAAAAGTAATTCAGTTTTCTTTAAATTTACTTTATTGGGTTGTTCTACATTTTGTATTTTTATAATTGTTGCAGTTTTTGACAAAAAGAAATTCTTTAAAAAGTAAGTCAAAATTACATTAGATTTTAATTCGTTTCAGGTAACATCTATTTTGAGAGCATTCATTTTGAAAAGAAATGTCCCCTGGGCAAGAAGGTTTCTTTGACCGCTGTGCCTACAAAGTATGTCTTCCTCAGTGGTGTGAAATATTTTTCCCTTAAATGGAGTTCAAGAAAACTGAGCAGTCTGCTGTCAAAGTATATCATTAAAAGGATTAGAAAAAAAACAATCAAGCTGGTTTGAAAGCGATTCATGTTTATCTCACCATTCATAATTAATGTTTTATTAAGGACTTTAATATATAAAGAATGTAAATCATATTCATATGCAAAAAGAACTATTTGAGCTAAGAAAAGACAGTCAGGGAATTTGATAATATTACAAGAAATGTATACTAAGGTCTTCTTTCTTATACAGAGTATACTTATTAGTTTTTATGCCAACAAACAAAAAAAGTGTTTTATATATTCGGATAAAATTAATTTTTGATAAAAATGTTGGTTATAATAAAAATTCGAATTGACGTTATAATTTTTTTATTCACTATTCACTTCACTGAGTCAAAACAAAAATTTTAATATTACTCCAAGAGTTATTTTTAGTTACTTAGTATTTAAAAAAGTTGTTTGCAATCTCTTTTAACTGAAACATAAAACTTTAAATGTATCTATAATTATTGTGCTTTTGCAATTTACTAAAGTTAAGATGTAAAAAGCAATATTTTTGTTTTGAATTAGAAATAAAAAATATTTTTAATGAAGAAGTAACTTATATATGGATCAAATGTTATTTGGCAGGAAAGCAATATGATTTGCAAATCTTAATTATATATACATTTTTAAATAATATAAATGAGATCTGTGTATCATCTTATATTTAAATAAGGATAAAACATTAACCAATTAATTTATTTGTGGATTCTTATTGAATGGTGATGCTTTAGATTGTATCTAGGTTAATGTAGTCCAATAATTTTTCGATGTTTTTAAGATATATTTATAAGTACTTATTTATGGAATTGCAGTGGATCTAATCTCTTGATACGTCAGTTTTATCACAATAGCTATATTCGTATCATCTGATTGAAAAATAGCAAAAATAATTATTGTTTCAAAATCCCTTAACTGGTGATTAATATTGTAACTTCAATGCACAAGAAAATTATTTTAAGAACACATATATCTACTGTACAAATTTGATAGGCAATAACACAAAACTTTGATGTGAAAAGATTTGGCATCTAAGATAAAATAAATGATTTCATTTCGGAAATAATGCAAGTAAAATGATCAATTAAAAATAAAGTATGGATCAAACCAGGGAGTTGCACGAAATAGCAAACTACTCTCACGGATGCTTATTTTAATCTTATATAATGATTGCTCTTTAGTTATAAAAGTTGTATAGGTCGATGTGTTTTGTTAATTGAAGCAGGTTGTTTTATTTTTGACTAAATATAGTCTTACTCGGATGTTTCACTATCCTAAATCCTAATTTTTCCAAAATTATATAACTTGATTATAGAGAATAACCTACAGTATATATTTTGAAGAGTGCATTTATATTATTTTAATTTGCTTATTCAATTATGTAATTCAAATTTTTTAACATTGTCTGTTGACCTGGAATGATATTATGTACATAAATTAATGCTGAACTCATATTAAATAATAACGTATCCAAAGTGGTAACAGTTTTGATTTTAATTTTTAAACACCTTATTTCTTATCTCCCCCTCCTTTGCAAAAATAATTAAATTTAATAAAATAAAAATATTGAATTTTATTATTAATCTCCAAAAAACGAGTCTTTTTATTCAATAATTTGATATATGTATATCTTTCTGGTGCATCAAAGCATAAAATCGCAGAACATGTTTAATTGGCTGGTTTTAAACAATAAAATAAAATATACTATTGGAACTAAATTTATTTTTTTATCTAAATCCCTCTATAACCAAAGTTTAAAAATTGTAATTTCTTACTTTTTTCACTAATAGGAAATGAATAATCGACTTTTATAAATATAATTTTTTTATAGTTTAATAATATCTTTTTATTGTTCCTAATTGTGAATGCGTTAAAATAACCGTTTATATTGTAAAATTTTACTTATTTCAATTCAAAACGTTTGACATTTAGCAAATAGGATTTTATTATTGTTTACTATTTCCCCTTTTTCAATGACATAGGTATGCAATTTTTTTTAAACCGTCGTAAATGTCTATCTATTTTCTTCAATTACTGCATCAATTCAATTATATGAATAATAGAAACTAGTAAATTGATCACAAAAATCAGATGCTAAAACCCATTTTTCCAAATAATACAATAACTTCAATTGAAAAGTTTCAAGATTGGGGAAGCACATATTATGGAAATTTAATTCTATATAAAATTGCGGCCTGGCCTTGGCTTGGCTGAATTTCATTTCTTGGTAATTCTACGACTCAGCGAATATTCCCCTTTCTACCCTTCCATTGGTATGTAGGGAAAATATTCCATGTGCTTTCATTTATTAAAACTGTTTTTGGTGCCAGCCACTGGGGCTGCACCTCTCCACAGGCCCGGTTGAACGACTATTCCTTATAAAGACAATGGTAATGTTCATGCAAAATGATCTAGTATGCGCAATACAATAAATTCCTTTGATGGCAAACCGGAAAAAAATTAAAATAGTTGTTTAGATCAAACTATGTTAGGTGAAAAGCTTAAGATCAAACTTAAAAAGTGGATTTATCTAAGGCCTCAGGTGACGTCGACTATCGAATTTTCTATGCGATGATTGTGCAGAACGCATTACAACTTACTCTTTATACAAACGTGCAGCCGGATCTCCAATCTCTATCACATAGTTGTGATTCCAATTAGTTAACTCAAAGGGCTTACCTTGATCAAATTTCTTGTTAGCTCTATCCAAAAAATAGTATCTGCTAAAAACTACAGGTGTCACTGGCAATCCATGTGAGATGGCAGCATGAAAGGCCCCCTTCTTGAAGGGATGAATTTCTCCTGTGTTTCGTCGGGTACCTTCCGGGAATATCCAAAGTTTAGTCTGAAATAAGAGAAAATGGTATAATCCACGGTGAGAACAGTTGGCACCATCGATGGTGAACTGATTGGTCATTCGAAAACGGTTGCTTTTATATAATAAAACGTCCACTTCAATTAAAAGATTGATTCTAATAGAAGTTCTCTATGAACTCATTTACTTAAAGCCGATAATCGTACTAAAATGTCCTTCAATGGGGGCTAGAAAACATGTGCACAAGAGCTGACAGAAATTCTATGTTGCTAAAAAGTGCTCTATTTAGATAGCTCCTGGAAATTTTGTTCTGCATATTGAAAATTAACAATCTCATTAAAGTGAGTGTTTATTGTCCGAATTATGTACAAAAAAAAAACCTCGAATATAGCAGCTGCATTAGCAACCGAAAGACGAACAATTTACGAAATGTGAAGAAAAGTAACTTTAAAAAATTGCTAATTGTCAAAGCTTCACAGATGGCGTCAAATATTATATCTGACTTACAAAAAAAAGATCATTTTGAGCTATAGAGGCCGCCTTTGACTGTATCAAAACAAAACCATGTCTGTTCCTGTTTTCATGAGTCGCAAATGTCGAGATCCCTAGGACGTTTTTTTTTCCTGAGTCGAGAATGTCGAGATCCCTCGGAGGTTAAATCTGGCTGATGAAGAACAGACGCGTGGCCCTCCGCTCACTTCACTCGCTACGGGGGCTTAACAAACAAAAACTAACCTAAGGCATACCCAAAATGAAGAAATAAAACTTTTTACGAACAAAAAAAGCCTTGCAACAACGGAAATCGAACCCTAGCCTTGGAAAAACTTTGCTGAACCGCCACGACATGGGTAATTCTCATAACGTCGCGTCGCACGCAGTATTTCGTCTCAACGGCACACACTGTAACCAAATCGTAAAAAGTTGGCAAAAAGTCCTGAAATCGATATTTTTTTACGACTTGCGAATAGCTAAATACGTTAGAGAAGACATTGTCCTACTACAGTGCGAAAACAACGGAGTGATAAAGGGAGCAACTGTGCGTGTATGCCTCTCCAAGGTCACCGTTCAAGCATTAACATTCGTTGCGTCCTTGAGAGTGTAAAAGTCGCAGTGATAAAATTGAGAATATTTTGAAGTGTCATGGCTCGATTGGAACAATTCGAAATGGAGGATAATCCTGGACGTATGTGTATTATATTCATGTATCAATATTAATACCAAATACTTTTTTTGATGCTCAAAAATGCGATGTAAACATTCACGTTTTTTAATTATGAACGAACGATAATTCCAATCGTAAGAAGGGGTTACAAAAAATCTCCACTCGACTCCAGTCTAATTCGAAGCAAAATATGTTTGCGAATGTGTTGTTATGAATATATGTTAAAATTAGCTTCCGAAACCTTCCGAAGGCCGAGCTATCCTCACTTTTGTCGAGACGTGTCACGTAAATTTTCTTAGAATAATAAAATAGTCATCTTTTAATACATTAATGCACGGGCACCAAATAATCTCCCACGTCGAATCTCCAATTGGCCAATTGTCCTAGGTTGCTCAAGAAACCCGGAATAAACACTTGAGGCAATATCGCAGTAGATTCGGCCGGAAGACTTCAAGAATAGACAATTTGTGTGCCGTCTTTATCCAGCTCTTGGTGTCTTCGGACCCACTAATTTCCAGCCTACAAAAATATTCTCCTAATAAAAGCCGTAAATTGTTTCCCGAGGCTGTACTTCTTAAACCTCAGGAAGGAAGTACGAGTCGCGGAATTCGATCGACGAAGGCAAAGAAGCCGACGAATAATGCGATGAGGGGGACTTGGACTTCGACGAACAGAGCTCCAAAGAATTGATCGGCGAATTCAACGAAGAACCCAACTAAGATTGTACTTCGTTTGTATTGTAGTGAGCATCTTTTTGCACCTACTTCAATACCTAAATGTATTATATATATAATTTTTATGTTTAATTTTAATTTTCATTTTGAATTTCGGAAAATTAGTACCTAATTCGTAATCAGTGACCTCAGAAATTTATGTAAAGTGATTTTTAAACTCATAAACCCATTTTTAGAGAATGTGGTTGGAAATATTGGATCCGCCATTTTGAATTTTGGAAAATTAGTACTGAATTCGTAATCAGTGACTTTAAAAATACATGTATAGTGATTTGTAAACTCATAAACCCAATTTTGGAAAATGTAGTCGGCCATATTGGATCCGCCATTTTGAATTGTGGAAAATTAGTACCGAATTCATAATCAGCGCCCTTAAAAATATATGTAGTGATTCTTAAACTCATAAACCAATTTTTCGAGAATGTGGTCGGCCATATTGAGTCTGCCATTTCGAATTTTGGAAAATTAATATCGTATTCGTAATCAGCGACACCGAAAATATAAGAGGCTTATTTTTAATCACGCACGAACTATTTCTTCACCTATTGCCAACTTTTTACGATTTGGTTACAGTGTGCGGCGCGGCGCGACCTAGCCGCTAATATGAAGATTCGCGTCTTACCCCGTTACCGATGTTTTTACGGTCCACTGAATTGCTTTCAACGGTCTGGTAGTGGTCAGATACTGTACTTGTTCGATTCGTTTGTTTTTTTTTTTTTTTTAATTCGGGCTGTTTGGTTTCGCCCTGGAGCGAGCGAAGCGAGCGCAAAACTATGCGTGAAGTAAACAGTACTTTTTTAAATTTTCACCCTCCCTTGATATAGCCTCTTTAAGAAAACACACTAAATTTTTTTCATACAGGTATGATAATACTCCCAATAATGAATTTCAGTCCTTGCCGCATCAAAATGACAACAAATAATGTATACAAAATTTAATTAACGGCCAAGGTCACGTCAACGGGTAGAAAAGTCGATAACAGACCGCTGTCTAAAGACGTTATATAAATCATCCTGACAAATGGGTGGGCGGGACTTGGTTTTACTATTTAGAGAGTTGGTAAAACACAGAAACCAATCCCAGAACTGGCTGTGATCTCTGGAATATCATTATAATCAAAAAACCATATCATCATTCGTCATGGTGATCATTGACGTTTGATACATGTAAAAATGGAAAGACATACTTTAAAACTTAAAAAAAAAGGTAAACTACTGTTCCAGTTCAACTGAAGTTGCTAAATTTTATAGACAAATGTTTTGTTAAACATAGAATATTCTACTGGCTTGAGTAAATTTGGCAAAAGTTATTGATGCAAATTTTCAACTCCTTGTAACAGAACCACTGTTTTTACATAATCAGTAGGCTTTAAAAAGAAATACTTATATTTCTAAGATTTTTCATATCTGCTTGATTATTTAAAATCATTTATTTCTGACCTTAAAACCAACATACAAAAAAAAAACATGGCCTTGAGATCTAAGCTAATAAATCGTATAATAAGCAAAAACCAATAACAGATAAACCCTCTTTCTTTAACCCGCAAGATGTATCCCCAAGGTACGTTTTGAGATTATGTATGGCATATTTTAGGAAGTCCTGTATGATCCTTGGTGGATCCTTGATATAATCTAATCTACTTTAGGTGATTGAGGTGCCTCTTTGATGATTGGTTCAAATTTATTTTAAAAGAGATTTATTACCGTCTCAGGGCCGTGCTTAAGTTGTATTTCAAAATTTCCACTTGCCAAGGTTTGACTTATCTTCCACTTTCAATATTTGAAGAAATTGCCCATCACTATTAATCTCAAAGAGCTTAAACTAAACTAAGTTCTTTGGCTCAGATTCGTGGTGTGTGATAATACTCTGTGATAATTATATCTTGGTGTTCACAACTAATAATAAAGAAAACACAGAGTGGCAATTAGTGGCATAAAGGCGCTTTCAACATGTAAAAGTATCAGTTTATATTTTCTTTACAACAATCGATATAGCATATAACACTGTGCATTAGTAATTATAAGGTATCAGTAAAATTTTTATCTAAAAATGGACTATTTTCACCTTCGCAGACGTCTCAAGAAAAGTAGTTCGGCTTTTATACAAAATTTAAACAAGTGTTTCAAACACTTCTGAGTCTAGGTATGGCACACAACAAGTATCAACAATTCTGAGTAAAACCTTAAGATATATTTGAATGATGGAATCTATTTACACACCAATTTGCATGGATACCGAATGCTGAAATCACATTCCAAGAACTCAAAAACCACGAAAACGATATTTTACAAGACATTTTTAATTAACTTTCTCACAACACTTATCCCATGAATATATCTACATTTAGAGTTGCTAGGTGGTGACATCAAAAATCTGAAAAACATTGAACGGCATTTACTAAAATCTACAGACACATGCATACAGCAGTTTATTTATAATATCAAGCCAAACAGTAAAAATCCATAAAAATCATACGCAAAATTCAAGTTTTTGCTAGACATATTTGCACTTTATTCTACAAATATTTACTTATCAATATTTCGAATCAAAATCCATTTTCTATAGGATCTTCATCATAAATTACACATATCAAACAATCTAAATACGGTGCATTAAGAGAATTATCTTTGAACCATCAGGATTATTACTCAATCTATATTTAAGTTATAGATTCGACAAACACACAAGGTAAAATATTAGATGTGTACTTAGACTAAAAGGTGATATATTTGTGTTAGTATTTTTTGGCGAAATGTAATCACTGTGTGTCATCATTAAGGAACTTTTTGTTCTTTATTTTTGTCGCAGACTTAAGGCAAAATACTTTAAAAAAAAACCAAAAGGTGATTACATGACTCCTTCATTCCTATTAAAATAACTGATATACCTATAACGATTTCCCTTTTACGTGGATCACCCAAGTTATACTCCCAATATGGCTCGCCATAACTTAAAGAAAATATAAGCGTCAACAATGAAACAATGGATCATGTTTGCTTCCAAAATAAACTCAAACATATTATATATAATCCCAATTATTGGTACATGTGTGGATTAGAAATGATAGTCATTACAATAAAGATAATAAATGCATTCATTTGTGTGATGATAAAATTATACAGATAGGGTTGGAAGCCCATAATCAATAATGTCGTATCTGCCTTAATAAATAATATATCATTTAACAAGGACATTTATAAATAGATATATTATTAGCAAGGTATAGTTTTAGAAATATCAAGTTCTCCAATGCTTTAATATTTTATGAAATACCTGCGTTGTTAAAAATGTGGAATTCTCCCAATTTTAATACAACTGTGTAACTAAACACATTAACATGCTAAAATTCAATTTGTGATCAGAAAAGATGTATTGACATAAGTTTTTCAATATTTTACATAAAATCTCTTTGAGGAAATAGTTATTTTCATTTTGAAAGTTGGTAAAACTAAACAACAGTCATGATAATTTTGAGTCAAAAATAAAATTAATGAAAGCAATTAAAAATATAATCTTGATACCCCCTCTAATGATACAGGTTCAAAAAAGATCACAGTCCAGAAATATAGTCCTAATCTTCCTAAAAATTATCAACCAATAGCATATTGCTACCTATGGCATCAAAAAAAAATCAAATGGAAACTATTATTAGACAAATTTAAACTTAGATTTGGTTAGTGTAATATCAGGGCGATAATGCAATAGTTTTGAAGTGAAACTTCATAACACGCGCCGGGAGTAAAATTTGAAGGTCGCGACACGGCGAGAGGGCACGACAAAGCGTTACCATGTTTTATTGTGATATCTTTGTTAGTCTACAAGCAACAAATATGAGATTTTCTCTATTACCTTGTCAAGACACAAGCGGGAGTTGTAGTATGAAAGCTTAGTATGATCTCCCTATTTTGAAGTTTGAATTAAGACTGTATAGGTAGCAATATGCTACTCATCAACTTTAAAATAAATATTGCTTTTTTGTTCCTCGGTGCAATGTCTTTCCCTGCGTGTATGTGAGTGCTTCTGCTCGGCCAATCCAGTCGGTTCTCCCCCTGGCTTACAACTTTTATAGTTAGGATCATATTAAGTTTATTGTTATTATTTTAATTTTTTCAGGGCTGCGCCACATAGTCACATGGCAACATGTGATCTATGTATCGGTTTTTTAATCGCGGTGCTGTCCTTATTTGTCAGTAATACTATTGAAAATGTTAATGTAGTATTGTTTATTTTTATAACTTACTGACTAATAAAAATTATTCGAGTTTGAATTTGAATTTGAGTAAAGCGTAAATTCTGATGTAAATTCCTTAATTATGTTTTTAAGAAATTTGGATATTATCCCAAGCGGGAATATGGGAGATTATCTGTAGAGAACTTTAGTATTAAAAATTGTCTGGTCTATAAATTCACTCGAAGTTCTGTCAATGCTTCCATTATATGTCAACGTTGGAAAGACAAGACAAACGAAATCCTTTCAGTTTGCTTGTAACTTGGACTTAGCTATAATTAATCTGAAGGATCATACAAAACTCATGGAAAAAGCCTGTATGACTCCCAGATGCAGACCTAAGTGATAGTTTGTATACTAACTAATTAACTGTTATTCTTTCTAATCTTTGTGTGGCATCTGTTAATTGGCATTTTTTGCTGTTGATACTCTTGAATAAATAAATCACTTCCCATTCAATACTATATTAGAGTGAAAGAGACAGGGTCAAACTCACCTTTTCTCGTGCTACTTTTTCCACTGCTCCATTAATTACAGCCTTGGCTTCATTTGCTTTAGTTTTCACCCGTGGAATAAAAACCAGTCCAGCCAGCCATGCAGCCAATCCAAAGGGCCACACCCAGAAGACTTCTCTTCTTGCTATGACTGTACATCGGCCCATTGTCGACCATATTTGGAACATACCTAGACAAAAAAAAATATGTTTGTAGAAATAATTGTGAAATGAAATCTTAGAATTTAATTAAGCTTTTAATAAAAGTTGTTAAAAACATAGAATGTATTGCAACATATTCAATTATAAGAATAATATCTACAGCATGTTTCATTTTTCAAGTACCTTAACTACCAGTTTTTAAAAGTAGTACATGAACTTTGGCTGACTCGCTTCATAAAAATTTATAAGAACTAGTCTAACTGAAGCATTTGCTATTCTGAGAGCAAACTTTTTCCATGAAAAGCCCAATATTTAGGTGGAAATATTATTTAAAGGATCTAGAATACATAATCATGGTACTGCAAGAGAAATGTCTAAGGAGTATTTTCAAAATGAGACAACGGAAAGCAGTAAAGGCGTTTTCTATTGACAAATGGATATTGAAAGTGATAAGCCTGGTGATATTTTAGAGTCTGTGATGTTTGTATATGTCAATAAAGATTTGTTCCTTGACTGTGATATGAAACATGATTATGATACTCAAAACAAGAGTAATCTACTCGAATCTACCTAAAAAGCATAAATTTGCATACCTGCAAAAAATTATTAAGGAAGATTTTTAACAGCTTTCCAGAAGAGATTGGAAAATTACCAAAAGTTCAGTTTAAGAATATTTTAAAGAAGTACCTAATAAGTAGGGTATTTTATTCAATCAGATATTTTTTGTTGATCTTGACGGACAGACAATTTCACACTAAATTGATACAATGAACTAATACACTTTGGGAATAACAGTTTTATCTACATTACCAAAACAGAATTTTTACTCGACGCGCGTTTCGCCAACTATGTTAACATCATCAGGAAGTGGCGGTATCTAATAAATGAATACCTTCTCAAAAAAGAGTGTAGTCTCGTTTTTACAAGCTTTTCGATTATCTTTGATAACGTAGGCAGCAGTGCCACCTTTAATTAATAGTACTACGGATGCTATCTTTAGGCAAGACGGGAAAATTCCCGATGTAAATGAATGATTAATTGCTTCCGCAAGTACAGTTAAAACATTCTCAGGCAAAAGCAGAAAAACTTTCAAGGACATTTCGTCCCAGCCAGAGGATTTCTTATTACTTATTTAATTTCTGCAACATCAGCAGGAGCTAGCTAAAATTATTGAGCAACATTAACATTTTGTAAGAACTGTCTAAAGTCAGTATGTGACGTTATTTTACTACTTAGGTTATTCGCTATAATGCATTAAAATTGATTTATTCTATCAGAGTCAAGATTAGAATCTATATGTAAACTAGTATTTTTACCCCTTAAGTCGTTGACAATTTTCCACGACTCCTTTTGCTTGTTTTTAGAGTTAAATATTCTATTCTTAAGCATAAAGATTTGGCAGCTTTAATAGTTTTTCTAAATATTCGTCGATAATAATTACTGAAATAGGAAATAAACACATTGTTGTTAAAAGCAAACTTTTTTATGTAATGCAAAGATCGCACATTTCTCGATGAAATTCTTAGACCCTTAGTAAACCAAGGTTTTTTTTGTTAACATTTAATTCTTCTGTAAGTAAATGACTCTTTAAAAATGTTCAGCAAAAGTAAATGAAATTTCTCAAGAGGACTCCTAGCATTCAGGACACGGTACCAGTTGAGTTTTCTACATAGATCACGAAGCTTATCCGTGTTTTTCTTATTAAACAATCTTTTAAACTCTTTTATAGGCTTTGAAGGTTTTGAATGTACATATAGAGAAACTGCACAAAATGGCCTCATGGTCAGAGATTCCAGCGTTAACCACTTTACATTCCATAAAACGATCCCCTGCATTACTACACACATAATCAATGATTGTTGATGAACCAATTCCGAAACGCGTAGGAGTTTCAACATGCATCTTCAAGTTAATAGACAGTGATTGTAATACAGGCGTCGAGTCGAGAAAATTAATATTAAGATCCCCCGTTAACACTATCGTTGGATAAGAGTAATTCTGAGATATTAAAAAGAATATTAGCATCACTATTAGGAGGTCTATAAATGCACAAAATTAAAATGTTAAGAATCGAACAATAGACTACAGAAAACTCAAAAGTTTTCTCTACAATTAAATTATTAAATTTATCAACATTAATGAAAGTATAATATGTGAGAAATCTCTTGCTTATAAATATTGCTGTACCTCCATGAATAGAATTAGAGCGGCAGTAAATGGAAAGTAGGGAGTAATTATCCAAATATATAGGTTCATTTACACAGAACCAATGCTCCGTGAGAAGAAGCAAATCGGGATAAAGATTATCATTCAAAAATATAGCCAGCTCATCGCTCTTATTTCTTACGCACTGAACATTCAATAGCATCAGGGGAATTTTTCTAAGCTGGTTAGGGGTTGTAAAAAATCATAATTTTTATTTGAATCTTCTTCACTAATTTTTAATTTATTTATGTCTCTTTGAGGATCCAAAAGCTCAGTGACTATAATGGATTTATCAGTAGTTTCTAAAATGTTCATATTTACTGGTTGCCCTAAGTCATTATTAATCCCACCCATTCTCATCCAATGTACTAACCCCACCATTATTACTTTTATTAATTTCCAAGTTTGGAACTAAACCAACAGACTTGAGAACAATATTCGTTCTGGAGGAATTACAGATATACATAGCAAAAAGATCGCACAAAGACTTACAATTAAACTTAAATTTAAAATTACAACTAGAATTTTCTATGAGCTTGATTGAATCATTATACTTATAACAAAATATTACATGAAGAAATTTTCCACATGCTAAGATATTATAAACATCTGCATAGTTCAAGTTATTCATTCTACCTATATCTAACATTATTATCACAAAATCATTTTGGGTGTAAGGGGCTATTAGGTTAAACGTATTTTGAGAAATTTCTTTTAAAGGTGCACCTGTCATTACCCTACCTTCTACACTAAATAAGTTACTATCCAAGACCCTGGTCAAATGTAAAGAATAGTATCTTGCACTTCCATCTCCATAGATCAGAACTTTTGTTTTTGTAAAGACTGGCAGTACAGGTTCCTTTTGTATCTTGGGAGTAGCCTCGGAATTAGTTTTTTCCTTCAACATGATATGAGTATTCAGATCGCTTTCAAGATCTAAGCTCCAAACTTCACGGTGTTTATCTACAAATTTCTGCAACTTTTTTATTTGTGTAGCATACATCTCATTTTCTGCTGACAAACATATGCTGGTTAACATATTTTGATTAGTAGCTTTCAGTTCATCAAAAGCAATTTTTAATGATAAAATATCAGATTGCTTTTTTAGACATTCTTCCTCAAGTAGGTCAATTTTAAGAATATACTGATTTATGACTTTTTCTTTAGAATTGGTATCAGTTTGTGTATATATTTCAGATAATTTAGGATTTATCTGGGCATAGACGACACTTGTTCAAATTTTAGTCTGGCTGGCTCTATCCGTGAACTGCCTTTCAATGATCAAATTATTTCTTGTAGTAAGCTCTTCAATTTTCCGCTCAAATAGCTTAATCTTTTCTTGTTGTTTTTACATATCGCAAAGGAGTTTCGATTCATTATGTTCAGCTTCCTCTGCATAAGTGACCGATTCTCTTTTAAGCCTTTTTAAGTAATTTGTTTTGTCGTCTATTTCTTGTTTCTGATCAATTACAATCTTTTGAAGATCTTAATTATGTTTTCATGGTCATTTTCAACAGCCATTTCATGACATTGATTAGAGCAAAATATTAAGCTGTTATTTATAACTGTATATTTATGATTAGACCTTTTCCAGCCGCTAGGATGAATAAAACTTTTGCAACTAAACAGTACCAATTATTCTGTTCTTTATTTCTACAGCACTTAAATTTTGAAGTCATATTTAATATTCTGCTCCTGAATATTATTAAACTAAGAAAGTCCGGTTCTGAACACAAATTGCTATCTCAATAAAGTTTAAAATATAAACATTAACATTTGATACGGTGCAGAATTTTTTATCAGCCGAGAGAAAGAAATTCCTTTTGTTAACAGTTTTTGTTTATTATTCGACATATAAATATACACAAAGACACCACTGGTTTTTCCCGATTTTCACTGTAAATTCATTATATATAAGGTCCATTTTTTCTTCGAAAAACTGACAGCATTAAAATACATATGTTGATAAAAATAAAAACGATGAATTCAAATTTAAAACCACTAAAAAACGAATTTTATCGGAGCAGATATGCTTGCTCGCTCGCTACTTTTACTAAAATCTTGTCCGCCGAAAAAAAGTATAGAGGCGGAATAGAGTTATTTTTTAAAGACTTCCGCAGCTTGGCGGAATGTGTCTGTATTACACTGAAATTCCCCCGAAATATAACCTATAATTTTTACTCTTCTCTTTAAAAGCACAAATCACAAGAAGTGTATATTGTTGTGTCGTGTTTTGTGTTTGATTAACCAAAAATAAGGATATGAATAAAGATATAAGACTTGGTGAAGTCTTCGATTCCTATGAAGAATGTGTTGAGGCACTAAATAAATAATGTAAAAAAGAATACGTACCATTTTATAAACGAGAAACTGGAACTGTCTCGGGAGCGAAGAAGAAAACCTAACGATAAATGGACCATAAATTAAAATATTACCAGTTGAACTATGCTTGTATTAAAGGCGGTAAAAAGTTTAAGTCGTCCGGAAGCGGAGAGCTAAGTACCAAGTAAATCTGTAAACATGTTTCAATTCCGTCACCTATCTCGGAACCATAGCCAAAATAAGACTATTTTTGGATTAAGGATCTGTATAGCGCAAAACCAGAAAAACTCTACCGCCCAAGCGCTAATCCTGCTTGGAATGGTTTATTCTCGCGATCCAGCCATTTATAATACTTTGTATGAAGATTTGTTAAAGAATTGTCCACTGACGGTTATTGAATATTTTAACAAAAATTGGCATGATAATAAAGATGAATGGACACTTGGTCCAAATTGTCCACAGGCCAACTTATTGAATACAACCAATATCAAACTCGAATCCTTTAATGGAAAAATAAAGTCACTAGTACAAAGATGCAGTTCACTACCTGATTTTATTGAAGATTTTTTAAAACTGATTATGGTTCTGAGTAAATGAAAGAGACCATAAAGTTGCTAATTTTATATACAACGTCCCAGTAAGCAGCTACAAACATGATACTGCATTCCATAAATATTTAAATTTTTTAACTACTTTTTCTTTACTACGCCTTCTTTGTCAAGAAAAAGAGAAACAATAGATCAAATTCCAAGTATGAGACTACAGCTCAGCCTTGTAATTGTGGTTCTTTTACTTCGCTGCTTTTACTTTGTAAGCATTATTTTTAAAAGACGAGAATAGCTTGGTTTTGATGCATACGATAAAACTGTATACAATTAACGTTGGACAAGAAAACACTATTACTCTAATAAGCGATTATTTATATTAGATAATTCACTAAATGAACCAGATTGTGATCACTTACAACCTCCAAGTAACAGTCACACTGTTGTAAAAGATCCTATTTTGTTAAATCAAGATCAGAAGTTTAGTAAAACATGGACTTTATTAAAATCAGTAGCTAGTCTAATTTCGGCGAGGTATCATGCTAAACTTAGGCAGTTAATTCAGTTAACACAGCATGGGCAAAAAATTACATAACAATAGTGGAATAGGGCGAGGAAAATGAAAACATCACTGATGGACTGAGCATCGATATATATTTGCCTACTGAGGCAAATATCGATGTTCTTGGTCTAATGAAACATTAGCTGACACCCCTGAAATAGTTGACAATGAAAGTTTGCTCAACCAAAACAAATGATTTAATTTTAGACAATATACTCGTTGTAAATATCATTAATGACTTAGAACTGGTGAGATTTATATCACGGATGCACAAATGGCTAAAAACACCTCGATATCTACGTCAGAAAATAGTCACAACAACGACATTAGCAACACTCTTAAAAACGGCGATAATGTACTTAATGTGAACAATGTGATTTTACATGCTCCAATAAAAAATACTGTATTGGATTGACAAAAAAAGAAAAGAAAAGTACCTACCCGGAAAACTGGCACATGCACCAACGAAAATAAAACAAATATTGAGGAAATAAATTAAAACTAATCTAAAATATTTTCTGACTTACGAGTAGGTATATATATGATAATAATCGATAATGGTTGTCTCTTTCTAATAAATAAATAAATGTTTATTGATTATTTAAGCATTTTGTAAACATACCTGAATACCAGGGCAACTTGAAGCAAATTAGAAAGCTTGTCAGAATTTTAAAGTTTTTTTTGGCGGACCTCAGTTACCAAACACTAAAATCCGCCGAAAGGCGGAAAATTATTTCTCAACCATAGCCTTTCGCCGTGCTTACTCAATACTATAAGTTTTATGGCGGATAAGTTAGCTATATTGTAATAAGTCCGCCGTCCGGCGGAATAATCGTATTAACTAAGTTAAAACTGAAGACATCAAAAACAAAATACATGGTAATAGGTTCAAAAACACACTACAGAAAATATGCCGAGTTGGGATTAGTCCTCAATATAAATGGCTCTAAAATTGATTTTGTTTCTGAAATAAAATATTCAGGTATTTTCTTGGATCCTCAGCTTAGTTTTTGTAATCAGGTAACGGTACGCCTCGCTATAATGCTAGAAATATAGGAGCTCAGAGTGTATATCCCTTAAATAGTAATTTCCTAAATCACTTAATATCTATTTACCAAAATACATCTATAAATAACTATGAACTTACCTAAAATATCTAGAGAGCTTTGATGATTTGACACAATAATACATGGTTCTTGTGGTTCCAATCGTTCACCATTTCGAAGTTCCCATTTTACACCTATCACATGGGTTACCCAACGACAAAAATATGAGGCCAAACTAGAAGAACAGATTAAAATAAACACTAAAATAATCCCTATCATTGCCTAGAAACTAAGATAAGAAATAATGAATCCACTGGGGGAATAATCTTCCTAGCACTCAAAATTTCATTTTCATTTCCTTTCCAACTTGTAATAGGTAATTAGAAACAAGTGATATTTTGCAATATTTGCTTCCTACAAAATTCAAAGTTGGTTAGTGAAACACTAGTACTTAAGTATTGTAGAAGCATTGTCAGATATTTCTTGTAGATACCTACACACTTTGTGTCTTGGTTTGTCCCTAAAAATCAGTAAGTCCTGGCAAACAGACTTTTAATGATAAAACAAAATATAAATAAAATTAATTTAATTATTCTAATAATTGATGTACCTGTTGCATACTTATGCGCATTTTCTTATAATCAAATGATTCAAGGGGGCTTTGTATAAACTGATATCAGAATCATCAAAAGGAAAAATCACTGGACAAATTTTGTACACTAAAAATACTGAAATATTATGAAATAATGGAAGTTTTTAGTGAAACTGAACTACCTACCACAAAAATCATTTTTGAAACTTCTACACTAATAATACATGAGGGGGATGATCCCTTAAATATGTGTACACTTATTTTTGAAAAGCCACTTTTTAAGAAAACATTATTAAACCTAACCTAGTAACCAAAAGACCTTACAACAACTACTTACACCAAGTTTAACACGCTCCAGGGTCGCAAAAGAAGCACCGGTAATAAAATGACCGAATTTATCATCACCACGGCAGAATAAACGAAAAATTTGAGGCAATAACAGAACGCCGGCCTTGTTTCATAAAGGAACGGGAGCCCCAAGAGGGCTCCGAACACAAACACCTCAAGATACATGGTCGTCATTATTTGGTTTCGCGAGAAGTTATTTAATGTGATAGGCGAAACATAGCAGCTAGTACTGACTGATTGTGAGCCTACCCCTACCTCAACCCCACGGGTTTTTTTTAGTGTATTATCTATGCCCACGGGTAATTACTAGACGAGGCAAACGAACTCTGATTTGTCTCTGATCTGAGAGTGATCACTGGTGATCACTTTAATTTATATTTACATACATTTTTCTTTTTTTGTTGTTTGAAGATTTGACAGTTGATATGTTGACGGCGTTGACGTTGACAATGAAACGCAAAACGCAGTTCCGAACTGCTGTTCCGAACTACAGAGAGCCACCTTTCCGAACTGCGATTTCTTGTCCAAAATCTGGGGCATATCTTATGTTTGTAAAACATTTTTTTCTTGATTTTAGACATGCCTTTTGATAGTCAGGGTTAGTAGTAGTAGTAGTAAACTCTCTGTTGGCCTTTTTCGTGAGAAATTCAGCCAGAAAAGACCTCTATCCGACTTAGTAAGAGCTGGGGCGACCCATCCCAGATTAGTTACACCTGATGGATAGGGATACTATTTTTAGAGCACCCAGAATGTCGAGTATGTACCCCTGGGGCTCCGACTTATTCGGGAAATCTACACAGCCCCTGAAAGCCCCATGTGCCCCCAAACTAACATATATGTATATGAAGCTGGAACAAAATAGCCAATACCCGACACAGTGGCGTAACTAAAATATTTTGGCCCCAACGCAAAATACATAAGTAGGCCCCCCTTTCCGTCACAACTCACTTATTGGGAGCTTCACTTTCGACGGATATTAAAGATAAATATTTAAATCGAACTTGCATGCCCTATTTGATTCCTTAAATAGTTTACTAAAAGATTCTTCAGCTGACACAAATATAATCGGCATGGTAAAAAATAATAATAGATCAATGTAAATTTGCTCAAATCAACATTTTTTTTGCAGTCATTTCTTGACTTAACTCTGTTTTTATAAATTGTAAAAGAGAAATTTTGCAATATAATTTGAGAATATTTTTGTTGATTGTAGCTTTTAAGGATTTTAGACTTTGTTGCATTTATGAGATTTTTAGGTTGCAAAAGAAAAAGATACCACTTATCTTATTTAACCCTGTAAATCTAGTTGTTAACTGATACTGTATAATGTCAATAGCTGATAAAAAAACACCAATTTAAAAAAATTAAATTTTGTCTGTGCTTAAACCACACGATAGAAGTGAAAACTGCAACAAGCGGGGTCATCGTTTGTCAGAATTTCGATCCGAGCCTTCGTTGTAGAGATACCCCCCAAATCCCCCCGTAAATTAGAGGATTAGAGCGGGGCCCACCGTATGGTCTAAGGTGGCCCCCCATGTGGGACCCTCCCTTGGCCAAACGGGGTGAGGTACGGGGTCCCGTTTTCGTCCAGGATCTTCTTGTTACCCCGGCTACATCCCCTGAAAATTTCAGCCCTATACCTATACGGGGACATGCAGCCTTACGTTACGTTATGTGACGGCGTTACGTGACGGCTCGGTCTCATTCAACCCCCACAAAAAACAAGTGCAGAGCGCACCTAAAGAAGTTTTCACTTCAAAAATGTTCCCTGGAATCAAAACGATGATCTAAAGTTTATTCATCAGATACTTTCTTTAATAACTTTTCGCCTACTCTTAAAATTAGTTGGAATGTACCATTTCAAAGCAGTTGTTCGTGCTTCTTTTAGAACCTCATTATAGCGTTGACGGCAGTTTTCCCACATTGCTTTTGGTTCTTAGTAAAACAGAACTAGCTTCGTCCAAAGTAATTGTTTCTTTTTGTAAAGTTTTGGAAATAAAATTCACTTCTGATAACACATAATGTAACCTAATATATAAGAACACCAACTCAACTCAAAATCTAGTATACTTTTCTTTATACGCCCAGCTTCTTTTATTTCATCCCTAATTTTACTTGAATGCTAAATTTTTTAATTTTTTTTACACATTTACATCTTAATGGTTTATTAACAAAATGACCTAAATCACTTTCGAGTATTGTGTCTTTACTTGATATTACGGCGTCTGACGATATTTCAGCTTCATCGAACTTTTTAATTTTAGCACACAGAAAAATTAAGTCGCTTGTGCTGATGCATGTGGCTTAGCCACCTGAGGTTGTGCTATACCGATCAAATATTCTGTGTGATCTTCGTCTTGAGAAATATAATTATTGTCCCTAATGTCATTGCGTTTGGACGTAAATGGTTTCAAATTTGGCTCAGACTGCGATTTCGTCGAACATAAAACATTTTCGCAATTTTTCTCTAATTCCAATTCTTTTTTTAGTTTTCTTTTAATTGCGGGCGCTTTTATATATTTTTTTCTGGTCACTCATTTTTAAAACGTAGGAAAAATTAGCGTATTAAATACTAAAACTATAAGATAATGGTAAGGTAATGCTCTTGGCAACAGGTTAAAATATGTCAACAAAACGGGAGTTCCGTAATGTCAAACCAAAAGACACTGGCGCTCACTGCGAATCAAATCAGGACTAATCCTGATCTGCGACTGACGAGTGTCGCGACGCTGATGTTACCAAATTTTTCATTAGGTATTAAATTATGCAGAACTTAATTAAAAATAATCCTTGCTTGACAGAAAGGTGTTCCTAGATTAAGTTGACAGAAACCTTCAACATTAGGCACTGGATGAGTGGGCCCCCATGCCTCGGGGGCCCCAACGCATTGCGTTTACTTGTCTTATGGTAGTTACGCCACTGACCCGACACGTGCACACTCGACCGAAAACAAATCGGAAGTCATAGTCAGGGTTAATTTGGTTTGGTTGCGTTCTAGAGCAAGCGAAGCGAGCGGAAGGCATTGCATGAAGTAAAAAAAAAATACAAATATAAACTTAAACATTGCGATGCGCGCGGAGAAAAGAACTTGTCGGGCTAGGAGTAGTTAGGATCTTTATGAGTAAAATATATGCACCTCGATCACAGGCTACATATATTTTATTCTTAAGCATCAACACGAGTCCTTCCGCCTGACGAGTCCTATGTTTCCAGGGGCGTCATAGCTTACCAACTATCGTCTTCTGCTTCAGACAGCGGTATGTTTTGAACTTTTCTGGTGACCTTCGGTGACCGACCGAATGTCGGCAATAACGAAGTTTTTTCGCAAGGCCCTCCGCTCGCTCCGCTTGCTGCGGGGCTCAAGAAACAAAAGCTAACCAAAACTAATCCAAGGCATACCCAAAGTCAAGAAAAAAAACTATTTACATATATGTAATTACCACAACTGCAGGGTATAAACCTTGTGATTTTTTTAAGACAAATTGAAACGTTTGCGCAACATTTAATGTATAGGAGATGGTAACGGAAGTAATCTAGAATGCGTCAGTATTTTTATTATTGTGGTAGCCAATAAGTGCGCAAAGTAAACAATGACCTACATGGTAATTATTAGTAACCGCCATATAGTATTAAATATATGGTAACCGCAGCCAGCATGAATACTAATAGCGTTTTCGATTGGCAAAATAGTTTTGCACTGAAAGTGAACTCCTGCAAACCCAGTTCAGTTGAAAAATTGCTCTAGTGCAATCCCAATCGATTTTTTTTTTCCTTCTGTTATGGCCTCTACCATGGGTATTTAGCCAGACCGAGAACCCAATCGAATACGAATTTCCTCGCGAATTTCATAGAAAGGTTGACCTGAAGGGCGGGAAAATGTTTTGAAACTAAAAATATGTTTTATTTATTTTATATTTATATAGATATTTAGAGATTAGAAGTGCATAAATATAAAACGGAGAACTAACCTCATTGTCTGTAAATTTATAAATGACGACCTGGAAAAAATTCTTTATTTTTGAAATTGCATGCGTTATTTCACTTAATGCAGCCTCGATTTCTTCCTCATCACTATCGCTCGATGACGATAACAAATTCACAACTACTTGAATCCCTCTGCTATTTACTTTTTTGGCCATTTTTAAGTTGCTTGTTTTGCACCAATTTCGACACGAGCTTCCAGACATCGGGCTGAAAAACATGCGCTGAGTGCAAAACTGAATGACCTGATTCCTCAATCGAACATTCAAAATCGCACGAGTTCTACCAATCGAACATAAATATTGTAACGAAATAATTCGCTACATGGTTTTTAATATTTTAAGATTTTTATATTACAAAGTGATTTTTATGCAATTTTCTATATGCGATGAATTGGGTGAGATTTCAATGGAATCTTTATACATAGGTGGAGCTGCCATTAGAATTATATGCGTATTATTTCTACATCGTTTTCTATAAAAACATTATTATAATACGTTTCCAATAAAGAAAAAGTGAAAATGCCACTATGTCCATAAGAAACCATTTATTTTTCGTGTCACATAAGACAGGGACGCCCTCTGGCGGTGAGATCTTAAGCTCATTAACCGTCGACAAACCATGACCAAAATAATAACATTTCGTTTGATCTCCTTCCGTCAAGCCCAGAGATAAATAATTTTATCTCTGGTCTAGCCCTCCTTAGCACGGACTATGCTGGCGGACGTCCGGTGCTTCCTCGGGGAGAAAAACGGTCACTAAACGTTTGCCACGTGTAGCCCAATGGCCTGTGCCAATGGCGCCCAAAGAGCCGTCACCGAACACCTGTTCCCTCGAGCGAAGACGAAACGGAAGTGCAAAAAATACCCATCTAGAAATAGTATTTCATCCTTTTTAGAATCCATGAGGGTTTTTTAAAAAGAGAAATTTTGACTGAGTTTGTGGAAAATTCTATTCTCAGAGCTTTGCGACACTGGCTACAAATAACACGAGTATCTCGCGACAATAATTGCTTTGGCTGTCGGTAAGGTCGAATGTTATAAATGCGGATACAGACGTCAAATTAATTCAAAGAAGGGGGACTCTTTATGAATATATTTGCGGAAGTACATACAAGCTGATGTATATATATTACAATAAGTAATATTTCACTTTTCGCATGGCCCTCCGCTCGCTACGAGGGCTCAAGAAAAGGAAACTAACCAGGGGCTAACCCAAACGTAACCCAAGACATACCCAAAATCAATAAAAAATCTGTTTGCTAACCAAAACTAACCCAAGACATACCCAAAATGAAGAAAAAACTGTTTAGAAACTTAACCGTAAAAAAAAAGCAACGAGGTTTGGCATTTAAAGATCCTTTACACAAATAGTGCACTATGTAAAAATCGACCTCTCCTATTGGTCGATCCATCTCGTATTACGATATGTCTGCGTGATGCAATCGATTTCTGTCAAGAGCTCTCGTGGTGTAGAGGTTTAGATCGTTGGGTCTCACCTGGAAAACTCGGGTTCGAATCCGCTGCTTTTTTTATTTTTTTTTTCAAAGATTATGTTTCCAAACAGCTTTTTTTCTTGATTTTGGGTATGTCTTGGGTTAGATTGGGATAGCACCTGGTTAGTTTCCTTTTCTTGAGCCCCCGTAGCGAGCGAAGCGAGCGGAGGGCCATGCGGATCGACCAATGGGAAAGGCCGATTTTTATATAGTGCACTATTTGTGTAACGGATCTTATAACGCCGATGTTTGAACCAATGACGTATTATTGCAGCCAAACCAATTACTGTCGCGAGATACTCATTCAATGATGGTCAGCTGTCATGCTGTCAACCTGGAGTTATTTGAGTCTCTCGCGACAGTAATTGTTTTGGCTGCCATCAGTGTAGGTGACGTTGACTCGAGCGATTCCATTCGATGTCTTCCACCGATCTCCATTCGGTGATGTCTTCTCTATGTAATCAATTTGGAGCATGAGTCGTCGTGGTCTAGAGGTTTAGATGGTTTGGTCTCAATTCAGCTACTATCGGCGGCGGCGGCCCGGTTTCAAACCAATGACATAATACGCCATTGGTTCAAACCATATATATATGGTTCAAACCCCGTTGCTGTTTTTATTTTTTTTGCGGTTAAGTTTCTAAAAGACCCTGGTTAGTTTCCTTTTCTCGAGCCCCCGTAGCGACCGGTAGCGAGCGCAGGGCCATGCGAAAAGTGAAATATTACTTATTGTAATATAAATACAGCAGCTTGCATTTATTTCCGCGAATATATTCACAAACAATCCCCCTTCTTGAATGAATTTGACGTCTGTATCCGCATTTGTAACATTCGACCACGGCACATACAACAACGATTCGACCTTGACGGCAGCCAAAGCAATTACACTGTCGCGAGATTCGTTGATTGATGGTTTGTTGAATGTTGAATGTAAACGTAAACAGAGAAACAGACATAAATAAATCATTGACATTGACTAGTTCTGGGAAAGAAATATTAGAAATGGATTGAAAATTTTGGAAGCTTTGTAAATATTTGACTATAACTCAATTTATACAATCCTTGACTTGAAAGTAGTTCCAGGTAATCTTGTTACGTGTTGTCCATTGATTTAGTTAAACATATGCTGATAAAATGACGTGGTTTACCACATAACCTCAAAATTAACTTCCTGGGCCTAGAAATGGAACGAAAAAAGCAGAAAAATAAATCTAACAGGGCTTCCCTGTTGGAGAACGGACAGGCAAGCGTGTCTACACATACCAAGAGTGATATTAAAGGTGATGAGTGGAATATTTTGCTTCTACTTTTTCTATATACGCTCCAAGGTATTCCATTAGGTTTAAGTGCTGCTATACCTATGATCCTGCAAAATAGAAACGTGAGCTATAAACAACAGGTAACTATTTGAATTCAGCAGAATTTCAAGTACTAATCTATTTAACAAATCACTTTTTGTAGGCAGAATTTAGTTTTGTGACATGGCCATTCAGTTTGAAGCTTCTATGGGCGCCCCTGGTAGATGCGATCTTTTCTACCCGTATGGGTCGTAGGAAGACTTGGCTAATACCTACTCAATATCTTATAGGTATAAAAATTCTATATTTTAGCTAAGAAAGAGGTTTATTAATATTTTATTTCTATTAGGTTTCTTCATGTTAATTCTTTCAAGCCATGTAGAACAGTGGCTCGGAAGTGAAACCACTACGCCAGATATAGAAATCCTAACAATATTATTTTTTTTCCTAAACTTTTTGGCGGCAACTCAAGATATTGCTGTAGATGGATGGGCATTAACCATGTTAAAAAAATGCAATGTTGGTCATGCCTCTACCTGTAACAGTGTTGGTCAGTCAGCTGGCTTTTTTCTCAGCTATGTTGTGTTCATGGCTCTTGAATCACCTAGTTTTTGCAACAGTTACCTCAGAACTGTACCACAAGATGTTGGTAAGATGCTTGAATTTTTGTGCATCTAGTCGATATTTATACCTTCATTTTTAGGTCTAGTGACTCTTTCCAGTTTTTTCTATTTCTGGGGGATTGTTTTTATAGTTTCCACTACATTAATTGGTTTCATTAAGAAGGAAATTGAACCTCATGATCCAGAACATGAAGTTGTTCATGAGCGAGATATAAAATCAGCTTATGGTTCTTTAAAAAGTATCTTAATGTTGCCAGCCATTCAGAGTTTAGTTTTGGTTCTTCTAACATGTAAAGTAAGTAATTGGCAATCTACATACTTACAAACTAGATAATTAAATATTCACAGTTGCTATTCTTTAATATGCATCCATGATGGTTTAAATTCAGTTCTTAATATCAAAATTTCAATATTAGGTCAGTGATTTGGAAAACTTTGGGATATGTATATATAATGACAAATTAAAATTTGCATTTTGAAGTTCTTCATATTAGATATATTAGGCATAGATGGAGGGGTTGTTGTGACTGGTCTCTCAATAAAATATGACATCACTTATGAGGGAAAGGATGGTTGTGTAGAATTAAGTAGAAATTAATTTGTGTTGCTTTTCATGTATGTAAAGCTGCCAGGTAAGAAGAAACCTTTAATCTTATATGTTATCCTACAAATTATATAATACATCTCGCTAAACTTAGCAGGATGGGTATACCAAAATCATTAAAGATCCAGGTCACAACCAGAAAGGTGAAATATCCCTATTATGTTCTCTAAAATTCTATAACTTCTATAAATCTTGAAATAGCTTTAGAGTTCCCTAAAAAAAACATTGTTGCTATATTCAAATAGCCTCATTAAAATCAATGACTGTTTTTAAGATATAGAATGTTACTAAAAACTGATTTCTGATTTCAGTTGATTTATTCTTGATATAATTATTATTAAAATTATTTAGGTAGCTATGTAACATGGGTTGTATAAATCCATTTGGATATTGCTTTTCATTAGAAAGGTATACATTTTTGACTGTACCTTCTAGTTTTGTCTTCTGTTTTCTCCTTTCTAGATAGGCTTTTCTTCAACTGACAGTGTTATGACATTGAAGCTGGTTGAGTCAGGCATTCCTAAAGAAAAACTTGGACTCATGGCTATCCCATTGATTCCTGTACAGTTGATATTGCCTCTAGTAATTGCCAAATATACAACAGGTCCAAAACCCTTAGACATATTCGTGAAAGCGATACCTTATCGATTGCTTTTTGGCATAATAGCAGCTTGCTTAGTGTGGATTACCCCAATCCTAGTTCCAGATGCCTCAAATGGATTACCAATTTCCTATGTTGTATTGTTGCTTGGATGCTATGCCTTACATCAGGTAATAAAGAAATAAAATTTGCAAACTAAAAGATGTTTGTAATTTTGAAACGGCAAATCATATATTTTCTTTAAATGGGTTTAAATGTTTTGAATAACTGGGCCTGAGTCTAGTTAGTTTGGGCATATTTTTCTTAGAACTAAATGTTTTTTTTATACAAAATTTTGAGTCACTTTATTATAGGAATGCTTTTAAGTGAAAAAAAAAATATTTTGCTGTTTTTCCATGTATGAAGTTTCAAACATAGCTGAAAACTTTAAAATTTATTGCCGATTCTTATTTTGGCTTGTAACTCTGGTTTGCTAAACTGACCAGGTTCTGAATTAAATAGTTTTGATGAAATTGCTTAAAGATTTATGACCAATTTCGGCGTCTGCACCCCAGTGGTAGTTCAGAGACTTGATCATTCCTGTTGCAGCTTGAATTACGATCTTCACAAGCAAAGCAAGGGTGTATATAATGACCATTGGTTGTAACTACAATTCTAACGAGCATACAATGGAAGTATGCAAAGTAATAGGGGAAGAGTTCAATTATTTGACAAGGCCCAGTGATTTAACCATTTCTAATTAATTTTGAATGTGGGTGGTGGGTCGCAAATACAAATATACCTACTCGTAATAGGGCTGCATTGTCAGTTAGTATGAGAATCGTTTTTATAGGATATTATTTAATCAAATTTTCCTACAGGTTTGTGTGTATGCAATGTTTGTTTCTCTCATGGCATTTTTTGCCAAAACCAGCGATTCATCAGTGGGTGGGACATACATGACTCTACTCAACACTGTAACCAACTTAGGTGGGAACTGGCCTGCAATGTTGGCTCTTTACTTTGTTGATCCTCTGACGTGGAAGGAATGCCTGGGTGGGGAGAACAGTCTTGGGAACACATGCGGCAGCAGTATTGAGAAGGAGGTAAGTCAGTTTTTTTTGAGCTTTGTTCATCAAGATATAAAATTTGCTACATACTGATTATGTAGTAGTTAGATGTTATAAAAAAGTCTGCATTTATGAAAAACTGTATTAAGCGCTTGCAATAAGCTTGTTTATAGAATTTGGGCTAACGAAAATTATATTTAGTGAGTTTCTTTTGTTTTTACTGGATAAGATATCTTTTATGGTCTGCCTTAGCATTATATTAGTCTTAATTATCTTTTAATTTGCCAATTTTGTTCTCGTTTTAAATT
>MU182347.1:141106-168938 GCA_016904865.1 Pissodes strobi
TATAGAAAATGTGCGCTACACAAACAAAGTTCCAATTGTTACCATACTTAATTCTAAAAATCTACCACTCACTCAATAACAAACACGGAATAAAAAAGGAAACATTTTTTGTCAAAAGGCAAATGTACAGTATAAATTGGAAACAGAGACAACAAATATAGAGAAAAAGCAAACTAGAACGTAAAGGGTGTCCAGAAAAGTTGTTCATATTTATTTACTTGTTTAGTCCTAGGCAGCACACAATGCGCGTACCGGATTTTCTTATCATCGAAGATTGGTTCTTGGAAAATTAGTTGCCATGGAGCGTTTCACCGGACAACGTGTTTTCTGCGTTCGCGCCTATTATCAAAACAATAATTCGCTTATCACGGCTCGTCGTCTTTATAGAGCCGAGTATAATTTACACGACATCAACAGGGCGCTGAGTGTTAATTTAATTAAGAAATTGATAAAAAGTTTGAAAATACTGGTTACCCTAAATTTACCTTCTACAGGTCGTCCAAGGTCAAGCTGAGATGCAAACAACATCGAACGTGTGCGTGAGTCGATTAGACAAAACCCATCGCAATCCGTACGGACGCGAATTATTGTTTTGATAACAGGCGCGAACGCAGAAAGCACATTGTTGTCCGGTGAAACGCTCCATGGCAACTAATTTTCCCTGAACCAGTCTTCGATAAAAAGTAACTCCGGTACGCGCATTGTGTGCTGCCTAGGACTAAACAAGTAAATATGAACAACTTTTCTGGACACCCTTTACATGATACTAAGAGATCTATGCAATTTAGGACAGTTGGTTTTCACTTCTATAACGTGTGTTCACTCTGAAGCATACCGAAAAAGCTCAATATTTTAGAAATACTTTATTGTTACTCGGCAGCAAAAGTACTGTAATCAGCATGATGAGTGCCAACAGAATCTCCAGATATGCTTCAATATATGTATTTTTCTCAGTAGTATTTCGTTTTTAATATGTTTGATTTGAAGTTTAGTTATTTTAGTGCAGGAACCTTGTGAATTATACCTATTGTGATGTATTTATTTATTTTATTTATTTATTGATTTTATTTATTCAATGCAGTATCTACAACAATGCTATTTACAGATACCAGCTAAAATAACACTACTCGAAACTTCCTACCACATAAAAGTACGCCATTACATACATCCGAAAATACATTGATACTAGCCAACTATCTTCCGCCGAGCCTGAGCAGCAAGTAAATTGTTCTACAATTCTAGGAAAGCATTCTAGATTGATAACTATTACGTCTGTGTCACTAGCATAAGTGTTAAAAATATCACACATACGATAAATAGGAGAACTTTTATACACGTTAATTCTCGAAACATCTAAATAGAATGTTCTCCTCTGTCTAGTGTTAACAATTAAGTGAAAATGGTGATCAAATCAAATCAAATATATTACATGTTAAAAATGTACAAGCATTTACACAAAGTCAAGAGAATAATGCAAACATTAAAAAATTAATACTATGGTAGAAAATACTAAACAAAACAAATTACTAACTAGTATCATCCACTAAAGACAAAATACTACATGTCTAAGACTCTAAGTTCAAGAAACTCTGTGGTGCTATAGAACGCCTCTTTAATTAAAAATACTTTTACTTTTTTTTTCAATTGGTTAAAGGGAAGTTCCTTGACTTGTGAAGGTAATTTGTTAAAAAGTTTGACACCAAGGAAATCTGGCCTACATTGGCACCTTTCCAGTCTGCTATAAGGTGCAATCAGATTGAACCTTCCCCTAGTGTTATGATTATGGAGGCTCTCATATGTTCTATATTTGTCCCTATTATTTTTTATGTACAAGAGGTGTTCCACAATATATGCACAGGGAAAAGTCAATACACCCCACGTAAATGCAACCCTGCAATCCTCCCTGTAACTCATACCCGACATGAACCTCAGAGCCCTTCTTTGGAGCCCAAACACGCGGGCCGAATGCGATGAACCACCCCAGGCCAAAACAGCATAGGTCATCTTACTGTGGAAAATTTCAAAATATGCAGTTCTCAGTGTTTCCTGGGATTCACATCCCACTAGGTTCCTCAAAGCAAAAACCCCATACCTAAGTCTATCACACAACCCTACAACCTGAGGCTCCCAAATCAATCTTGAATCCAGATCTACTCCAAGAAATCTGACGGATTCGCATTGGTCACCATTGATCTCTCTCAGCGAAAATATCATGCTTTGGGTCTTTTCTGCATTAAGAAGCAAGCGATTTGATAGGAACCTCTCCCCAGCTGCCCGAGCCTCCAATAAATTTCTCTCTACACCCGCGACGGTTTCACGTCACACTCCAACAGTTGTATCGTCTGCGAAAAGCACAAATTTGGCACTTTCAAAGCTAAGTGGGAGATCATTCATGAAAATCAGAAACAGAATTGGGCCCAATACCGATCCCTGTGGTACTCCAATATCCAAGAGCACTTCCGCAGAAAACTCTGGTACCTGTCAGCAAGGTATGACTGCGTCAGTTTTATACTGTTTTCACTAAACTTATAGGACTTTAATTTCCCTAATAAGAGAAAGTGTGTGACACAGTCAAAAGCCTTGCTGAGGTCGCAGAATAGGGAATCAAAATATTCTGATAAGTTATCAATCGAGTAAATGCAATTGTTGAGAAGCCTATACAAATACATTAAGCGCATTTTCATTTGCCTATGTTCCAATGATAATCTGTTAAACAAGTTTAACAAAACATATTGGTCATATCCCTGCATAGAATAATTACCGTCGTATCATATATTTTAAGAATTTTCTATGGACCCTCTATTGATTTCAATTAGACTTCATAATAGGGCAACCAGATAACTTCCATATTCCAGTTTAGATAATATCAAACTATCAAATAGCCAAAAGCAAGCATCAACACTACACTGTTTGGCGGATCTGATGATGAAACCCATTACCCTAGCGGCATCATTAATATTTGCAACAATGTGTCCCATAAATGATAAAGAACCATGAAAACAACTCCTAGGTCATTCTGACTAGAAGTCTGTTCTAAGACTAGACTAATAGTTGCAATGCCCCAGTCGCTCCAGGAATTTTTGGTCGGTAGCAAAGGTAGTAAGTAAGTAATAACTTTACAAAAACGTCTCTCCTACCTTTGACGGACGAACGCGACGTCACGGCGACTACAGCTATGAAAAAAACAAACATGCTCGCCGAAATATTTTCATCGCACTCTAAAATTAAATTAAAATATATCTCAGGTACTTGATAGACAATATCATTCCTTGCGTCACAGGGATAAAAATAAAACTTACAACTAACAATTACTTACGCTCAATAATTAAATGTTGCTAGTTCATACATAAGACAACTAACTACAAGTACATTTTAAAGTAAATACAAGTATGTTATAAAATATTGATCACAATTCATCGTCAGCTTTTAAAATTACACACATACCCTGCTACTGAGATCAGAAAAATTAAAATAAAATTACAAATTACCACAGATCAAAAGTTCATATCGCCGACTTAAATGCAGCAAGTAGCAATTGTTTGACATAAAGTGACAGCCTATTATAGAAGAGTGGGGCATAATAATTCAGAATGAAACGCGATCTTTTTAGTCTCATGAATTCAATTCTAATATCGCAACCAACTCTGGTTGGATATTGATGATACATGTAGTTCTGATTGTAGGAAGTGATGTGTGTGGCAGTAAAGGAGTCTTTCATAGATATACCTAGCTGGTATAGTGAAAATGTTATGGTCAATAAAAGCCTGCCTAACATCCTCCCTAAAACCTCTACCAGTTACAACCCTTAGGGCTCTTTTTTGCAGTTTAAAGATTCGCTCAATATGGCATGAGTGACCCCAAACCAGAATACTGTATATAAAGACGTGTATGTTGCTGAGGATTGAAATATTGAATGGAAGGTCTGAAGTAACCTGGAAAAGGAGAATCCTTGTCAAGTTTCTCAATAAAAACACACTGCTGGCCAATCTTCCTGAAATGGAGGCGACATGCTGCTCAAAAGTCAATCTAGGATCAAGCATGATACCCAAACACTTTGATGACACTGGGGTATCCTCAGGTAAATCTCTCATTCCAAAAAGCACTGAGACCGTTTTAGAAGCATTTAGAGACATTTTATTTGCTATAAACCATTCATTTAGTAACTGCAAGTTGAAACTAAGCGATAATGACAAGTCGTCAAGCATGTAACCAGTTTCGATGAGAGTTGTGTCATCAGCAAACAACCACAGAGCAAGATTAGGTGAAGCCCTCGCTATGTCATTTACATATATTAAGAAGAGAATTGGACCCAGTATTGACCCTTGTGGAACACCATGATAAATGCTCCTCGGCCTTGAAAGCTAACCATTATACATAGTTTGCAGTTGTCTCTGCGTCAAGTAGGATCTCAGTAGATCTACACTGCTCTCATCAAATCCATAGTGTTCCAATTTTTTCAGTCAGTAGTAGCATATGATCTGCACAATCGAAGGCCTTCGATAAATCGCAAAAGGCCGCCCCCACATACTGACCATCCTTAAAAGCCCCGATCAAGCAGTCCAACAAGTCAAGCAGTGCAAGGGTTGTAGTTTTTTTGCCCTAAAGCCATACTGGCGGTTTATAAATAGTTTATTATCCTCAAAAAAAAAACTGCAAATTTGGATTTTGAGTAGAACCTCAAAAATGTTTCCAAAAACAGGTATCAAAGAAATTGAACGATAGTTTCCTGGATCGTCCCTGCAGCCTTTCTTGAATACTGGAATTACCTTTGACAACTTACAACAGGCGGGAAAGTCGCCGTTTCTAATGCTTTGATTGTATAATTTAGTTAACGGTGGTACAATCAGTTGACTTCAATTTATTTATCATTATCATATTAATATCATAAATGTCTTTAGAATGATTGTTTTTATTATTAGAGCTTACTTCCGAGAAAGAGAATATTAAATTTGGTATCCCAGTCTGTCTTTTTAAGAAATCATCCGCCTAATGGTTTATATTTGGTAAAACCTGCAACAACTCAGCAATGCCTGTAAAGAACCCATTAAAGTCATCAGCATAGATATTACCCAATCCCTCGGATTTTCTTGTGATGCCACGCACAGCGTTTATGATTTCCCAAGATGAATTCACTTTGTTAGAATTTTGAATATATTTCGTATAGGCATTTTTTTTGGTATCAATATTTATACTTCTATCATAAATATTTTTAAATTCCTTAATCCGAATCTTCAAAGCCGGAGCAGGGTTATTTGCATATAATTCTCTCAATAGCTGTAGAGAGTCTCTTTTTGCTTTTAAATTATCATTAAACCATACAAGTTGTTTATTTTTGGGGTTTTTCCTTGCCAGAGGAAAATTAGAAGCCATTCCATTCAGGAAAACTTCCTTAAATGAATCGAAATCCCCCACGAAAGCCCAGTCCAAGCCCTCTAAAAAACTAAACACTAGTCGAACACACCTTTTATTGCATTTGTTGGCTCGGATATTTAGGCTCCAGATTATATTGATAGAACAAGTCTAGTAGATCAGACCTTTTTTTATTATTTGTGTTAAATAGAACCATTTACCACAATATACCCAATGTTCTGCTTACTAATGAGGTTGAGGACCAAATTCTACCTTAAACGTCCCCCCAAGGCAAGGGTCTCCCCATTCTATCCAACATCAACACTACCGTGTCAGTAATTGAGTTTCACCACGGTGATATTCGTAAAATCCTCAAAGAGTTAGATACGCAAAATTCATCAGGGCCGGATGAAATACCTGCCATCGTGTTAAAGAACTGTGTCAACCAACTAACACCCATTATTTACGGATTTTTTTCTCTGTCTTACCGAAAGGGGATATACCCATTTTCTTGGAAAGTAGCTCGAGTGCAACCTGAACGAAGAAGAAACTATCGTCCAATTGCCTTGCTTCCAATAAACTCTAAAGTCATGGAACATGTAGTCAATCAGCAACTACTCCAGTACCTCAAGGCCAACAGAATAATTAGCGATAACCAATACTGCTTCCGCAAACAGAGATCGACAGGGGATATATTGACCTATATTACACATATATGGAGTAGGCAAATTGAGAACTATGGAGAATCTCGAGCGATTGCGTTAGATATTTCGAAGGCATTCGACAGACTTTGGCATGACGGATTGCATAACAAACTGTCGTCCTTCGGACTGCCAGCATCTCTCTGCAGCTGGCTTACCAGTTTCCTTAAGAACCGATCTCAGCACGTTGCATTTGATGGACACATCTCAGCAATATGTCCTGGCATGACATATTGCCAGCCCCGCAGGAGCTTGATGCGCTATTTCACAACAAAAAACTATATAAAGCGCAGCAGCTACTATTGCTTTATAAAGCGCAAATAAGGCCGTGCTTAGAGTATTGCTGACACATCTGGGGTATCGCACCTAAGACCAGCCTAAAGCTGCTGGATTCCATTCAGAAGAGAGCTATGCTTCTCGTCGGCGACCCGAGATCTAGATAGTCTGGAGTACCGCAAACATGTGGCCGAGATTTCCCTGTTTTATAGATATTTCCACGGCAGATGTTCCCAGGATTTGGCCCGCATCATCCCGCCCACAGCAGCACCTGTCAGACAGTCACGACAGACGGCTAGGGCGCACCCGTTCGTCGTACAACTGGAAACACCTAGAACGTCGCTTTACAAGGACTCCATTGTCTGTGGAAGTCACTCTCAGGACATCTATTTCCCTCTAATTACAACCTACAACTGTTTAAAAACCGTGTCAATCAACATCTTCGCACACGCACTGCTCGTCGAGTGCCATAGGATCTCCCTGTGTGTGCCACTGCAATAAAAAAAAATTGATTCTTATGCAGGGAAAACGTTGTTGTGGAGCATTTTTTACCATTTCACATAAATCCATTGTTAACACACCATTGGACAACACCATCGAATCATGTTGCAAGAGCAGACAATCATCCTCTGTCAAAATTTCCAAAAATAATTTGAAGTCATCAAATCACAAAGTCTATCGGAAATAAAAGCCATCCCAAGCTAGCACCCTGTGGAACCCTAGAACTACATATCTGTAAAAAATACAACTTGCCGTTTGTTATTAAAGGATTCATGAAATATTGACAAAAAGTTATTAAATTCGCCAGATGGATCTCTGTGGAATAAAGCAGGTTGATATTGCGAAACATTAAATTTTATTATCCTATTGAACAGGACTATTTCGAAAACCTTAGATGCAGCGCTCACAAGAGATATAAGCCGGTAGTTAGTGACTCATGTCGGTTACCCCCTTAAATATTGGAACGACTTTACTTATTCGCCAGGTAGTTTAGTAAGAACCGTGTTAATCAACATCTTCGCCCACACATCGCTCATCGACTGTCATAGGATCTCCCTTTAGTGTGTGTGCCACTGCCATAAAAAAAGTTGAAGTTTGAAGACTTAGAGTAAAGATAAACGCTAAAGGGTGCAGCAGCGAATCACTGCAACCTTTAAGTATATAACCCGGAAAGCCATCTGGTCCTATGGCCCTATTTCCCTTCAACTTTCTTATTCCCCTTTCGAATATCATTTTCATATATAATTAAATCACAAAAATGATTGTTACACCCTCACTTACCACAGTCCAGACCTTCAACCATAGAAAACAGAGCTAAAATACAACGCAAATCCATTTGCAATACCATAGCTGATTTCTGGTGGAATATCTGTGTTATTTTTCTGTTGCTTAATGTACGACCAAAAATACTTTGGATTGTCATGTAAGCTTATCTCTACTCTTGCCATATACTGGTTATAGGCATATTTAATTTTAGGTTTAATTAAGCGCCTCCTATGCTTATACTTGTTTACTCAGTAATCTAAACACTTCACTTTGCTCCGTATTTGTACTATAATATCCCTATTGTACAAAACAGGAACACTCTCCTGACCTGTATCGACAAAAGAACACAGTGAATGCGCCCATTGCTAATTCTGGATCATATCATACATTAGCAGATAATTTGCCTTTTTAAAGTTAAATTTCCTATTTGCGATTTGCTCTCATTCTTCATATTCACATCCATACTCAAAACTTGCCTAACAATGCAAGATGATGCATACCAATACGTAGCGATGGGACATCATCAAAATCCACCTCACAGCCCTCTAAAAGAGGGCTAACAATTATCAAGTAAACGAGGACATTATTGGCATTTCGTACACTGTTAATCTGCAGAAAGCTAGTGAATGCTAAGAAACTCTTGAAGTCAAAAACATGTGCATTATGGACGTCATATACAAAGTTCCGCAAATTAAAATCACCAAAAATTTACAATCATAATTTAAAAAATTAGTTTCAATAAAATGATAAAAATGTTTATATAAATCCTTGCTACTACTAGATACAAAGTAAATGACTATTACATACACATATCTTCTATGGCATAATTTAACATAGATTGCTTCAAGGGCATCATCAAAGTCCGCGACTACACAACTCTCAATAAAACTCTATCTCCCTGTTTTTTTTTCAATCAATTCAAAGTTTCTATCCTTTCTAAAAATTATTCTATTGTTATTAAATTTAGAATTATAAATAGAGCCAAGTTTTAGTCACTATCATTATTCCATATATTACATTTTAAAACTTCAAGCTTAGTCTTACAATTTTGATAATGAATCTGTATTTTGTTTAAGAAGTTACCTCCAGTGTGTCGTTTGCTAGCGGAACATTTGGATTGGTTATATCACGGGCTATATTTACGTCAGCCAACACGTCACTCCTACCACTGCTTAAATAATCAATATTATCACCAACCAATGCATCGTCGGCCTCACACTCAGACTCCCTACCATCAACAATTAAAACAGCATCTGTCTCAGACTCCGGCACAGAACATAACTTTAAGGTGTCTCCACTCCAAGGAAAATGTTCAATTATATCCGATGTTTTAATGTGGATTAAATCTTTGTTCTTGTTTGTGATCTGTGCTGCATTAAGAATGTTCTGAACTAACAGAGAGGTCCTATAGTTATTTAGTTTATTAGCCATTTTATCACAAATATCCAGATACAATACATCATTTTCAGTACCTCTTGACATGATTCAAAATCTGTTCAAACTTTCTATTAAAATGTCTTGACTGGCTCATGTTTATTACAGGAGAAGACAAAAACATCACATTGATATGACAATATTCCCCAAGCTTAAAGTTTATGTGTCGCATTCGAAGATATTTACCAGTTGCCAGCTAGTATTAAAAGCCACTATCACAAAATCATTGTTTGTCAAATTCCTGACAGACTCCCCAATGTGCTCGGTAATATGTTTGTACGTCGCATTAGGTTTAACAACTGCTTGGATTCTGATTCTAACCTTAGCTGATTGAGCTTTTCCCGAAGAATACTCATCATTTCCTCTCTCTCAGCTTCGACAGAATCCAGCTTTTCTTGACTTTCACGGAGTTAACACTTGAAATCACAGTTTTGATTGTGGAGAACATCAAGCTCTTCAATAAGACGCACCAACTGAGAGTCAGCAGGGCTAGCATTTTCCTTGCAGTTATCTGAACAGTAGACTATATTTCCTATCTTTATATTGCAACACGTTTTTCCTATTGAAGTTAAGAGTAAAGATTTTATTTAAAAAAAAAAACAAGATTTTATTTAAAAAAACAAACCTAGCACCGGAGAGTCGTGTTACAATGCCCGGGTCCGGTAGTGGAGTCGTAGAGCGCCACCAGTTTTTCTCAACTAAACTGAAAAAGCTTCGCTGGTGTTGTACGGGGTGGCTAGGCACGCTTATCAAACAAAGGAACTCAATCTTAACTTAACAAGAAAACACAATCTCTAATTTAAGGAACAATCTATTAAGTTTTTTTTCAAACACAGCAACAATACTACAGTAAAACTTCTGGCTATTTAAACGCAAAGGAATGTCAAATTATTATTAAAGTAATTGATAAATAGAGTACAATATGGAGATTGTACGGAGACCATTGATTTTACTTAATCTAATTGCATATATGTATGCGTGCACTAGTAGCTGAACCAATTATAAATATAGCATTAATAGTAGGTAGTGATAAATGGCCACAATAATTAAATCAATTGACCCGATAAATGGATAAAAAAGAATAGTTATTGAAAACTATCTTAAAGCTAGACTGTCAATGCTTGATTTATATTAAAAAAAAAAGGAAAAATAAGTGATTATATTAATCGGTCAGATAAACAACTGAATAAATGAAAAATAAAATTAATGAGAGCTTAGAGCTTGGCGGTCAATACTTGATTTATATTAAAAAAAAATTAGAGCAATTATATCAGTCGGACAGAAAAATAAATGAATAAATAAACTTAGGCTTCTGTACGAACACGATACCCCTTAGATCCTTCGAACTCTGGTGGAGGCGCCGGGCACCTGTTGGTACTGGCCACGACGAGGGTAGAACTAGCAGAGGACTTGGCAGTAAAATTGACCCGGAGATAAGATTGGCTGTGGTGTAGCCCGGAGATAGGATCTGTAGCTAGGTGATAGAATTGGCCCGGAGATAGGACTTGTAGCCACGTAATAGAACTGGCCCGGCGATAGGACCCTGTAATAACCCAATACGCATTAGGCAAGGCCCCCTTACTTTAATGAAAAAACTATAAGCTCACCCCCTACCGTGCATAAATATATTTTCTTTATAAAGCAAATCTCCCCAAAAATTATCAATGGATTTTCAATAACCATCAGCAAATAAAATAAATACTAAGGTACAGACAACAAAGAAAATATAAACTTCCCCATACGATCAAAACTAAAGTTACATTAAAATAAAAATTCAGACGACAAAATGGAATAGATAAGATAACCCATGGAATGCAAATGGTGGACAATGTACAAAAAAAAAAGTTTGACACAGATAAGGAAATTAAATCGTTAATTTAGACAAAAACTGTGGCAATAATTACCTCGCTCGTGTGTGAGGGTCGCTGGAGATTTGACGGTCTCGATCTTGTACGACGAACTCGGAGAGCCTCTAGAAATAAGGGAAAAGGACCATTAGCATCATGGCGTCCACGTACTTCACAAGCAATAGAAAAAAAATGATTCCAGAGAAAATGCCTACCTAGTGCAATAGTTAAATCCCGATAAATCGGTCGTGTCAAAACACAAACAGAAACCAAGACAATATCCCCAAAGAAGGGTAGTATAAAATTACAATACTAAATGTTGAGTCACTATGACTGCACTAAAGCAAACCTTCTTTTCGCCTCGAAGGGTATTTCTAGAAGAACCAAAGCCTCAGTTTTCAGTCAATTTGTCTTTTTCACTTCTACGAGATTAGAGGGGGGAAAATTGTAGGGCGGAGAAAATGTCTAATGAAACTAACAATTCGAGACGAGGAATAATTCTAAGATAATAAACGACTTAGTTCTCGTTTATTATGGCGGTAAAACGACGGCGGGAGCCACAATTAATGCGTTGCAATTATATTGTTCGATACTGGAAAATGTTCCCAAACGAAGTGATAAAAGTTTAAAAATCTAAATCAACAGCAGCATTTATGGGAAATAGCCCATTCCTAGTACCCAATGCTGCCAACAGTACCAATCGATATTGCTAGAATCGCAGCCGACCGCATGTGGAAAGATGAATATAAATATGTGAAACCAGCCCAAGCCAAAGGTCCCAAAAAGTTTTATCAGAAGTACTCAATAGTTATGAAATATATAAACCGAAAATAAAATGTGAATTTCACGGATCTAATGAAGCCTAAAGGCTTATTAACACAATTCTTAAAAATATAAAACGGTTTGCTGGCCATTCTACAGTAATGTAATATAAATCACGCAAATAAGTTATACTAATAACCTAATATCCTATTTTAGTTATTGGATCAAACCTAAGCGTCCGTAGTTCGCTTATCACCAAAATAAAAATAGCTACTCAAGGCCACAACAGTTATAAAAGCTAATACAAATACAGGGTGTCCGGAAATAACATCGCCAAATTACAGAAGGTGATTCTACATAAGAAAACATGAACATTTTTTCATATGAACATGGGTCCGAAAATGCATAGTTTCCAAGATACAGGGTGTCAAACTTTTTATAAATAATCAGTTTTTTGTTAATATCTTATATATGATTTTACTGATTTTGTTGAAATTTGTCAGGGTTATCTGTAGTAATGAGGGGCTCATTTAGCCTCCTTAATTAGATTAAAAATTTAAAGTCCAGTGGCGTCCCGGAGGGCATCACACCAAATATTATTGACAAAAAAAGTGTACGCCGCTCACTTTTTCAAACATTTTATATTTTGTTCGTAAAAAGCAACTAAAAATACAATATTTTTGATTCTCGAGTTGTTTTCGTATCTTGCGTTGTTTTCGATAAAAAAAAAAACTAAAAACCGCTTTATTACATTTCCAAACTTTTTTGATAAAATCGATATTTTTATTTATAATATCTTAAATATGCTTTTACCGATTTTGTTGAAATTTAGTAGTTTTATCTGTAGTAATAGGCGGCTCATTTAGCCTTTACTAGATTTAAAATATAATGTCCAGTGGCGTCCCGGGGGCATCATACCGAATATTATTGACAAAGAAATATGCGCCACTGACTCTTAAACATTTTATATTTTTTCGTATTAAGCAGCTAAAAATACAACATTTTTGTTTCTTAATTTGTTTTCGTATCTTGCTTCGTTTTCGAGAAAAAAAATAAAAACCAGTTTATTACATTTCTTTAGGGCACAAAATTCTACATCAAACGCTGTAATAAACTGTTTTTTTTTCTCGAAAACGAAGCAAGATACGAAAACAAATTAAGAAACAAAAATTTTGTATTTTTAGTAGCTTAATACGAAAAAAATATAAAATGTTTAAAAGAGTCAGTGGCGCACATTTCTTTGTCAATAATATTCGATATGATTCTCCCGGGACGCCACTGGACATTCTATTTTAAATCTGATAAAGGCTAAATGAGCCGCCTATCACTACAGATAACCCTATTAAATTTCAACAAAATCGGTAACAGCATATTTAAGATATAAATAAAAATATCGATTTTATCAAAAAAAATTTGGAAATGTAATAAACCGGTCTTTACTTTTTTTTATCGAAAACGACTCTAGAAACGAAAACAACTCAAGAATCAAAATTTTTGTATTTTTAGTTGCTTAATACGAAAAAAATATAAAATGTTTGAAAAAGTCAGCAGCGCACATTTTTTTGTCAATAATATTCGGTATGATGCTCTCCGGGACGCCACTGGACTTTATATTTTTAATCTAATTAAGGCTAAATGAACCCCTTATTACTACAGATAACGCTGCCAAATTTCAACAAAATCAGTAAAATCATATTTAAGGTATTAACAAAAAACTGATTTTTTTTTTATAAAAAGTTTGACACCCTGTATCTTGGAAACTATGCATTTCGGACCCATGGTCATATGAAAAAATGTTCATGTTTGCTTATATAGAATCACCCTCTGTAATTTGGCGATGCTATTTCCGGACACCCTGTATATCGTTAACATATATTTAGAATAAAATTAATCTACATTAATAAATGCGGCATTCTTAAGCTTATTGACAGCAAATCGAATCAATAAGTTTACAATTAATTAATTTTCAGTTGGTACTGGTCGTAGTAAGAAACATGATTTTTTAATATACACAATGAGATTAACACCACTTCCACTTAAAATGCAACAGCTCAAGAGCCACATTCTAACGTGTTGCTTCAACATACAACGTATAATGATTTATTTTAATTGTGTATATCACATTTTTTTTATTCTATTCTATAACGACCGACTTAGAATAGGCATGCCATCGATTCTTTATTCAGCAAGTAAACGGCCTCAAAATCGGGCGACCCCAACTTTAAAATCTTAATTGGAAAGCCTAATTTTCCTTGTCGCTTTTTTAATTCGTCAGACAAATGTAGAACATTACAACAAAACCGAGCCGTTTTATCAATAATAATCCTTTTCTGCCTTTAGGTGAATGTAACGAAAAAATTGTTACTAAATATATAATATAGTTTATGTTGTTATTGCCTTAATATTCTGAGCTATATTTGTTGGAAAAAAATTAATTACGCTATCGCACTCTCTGTTTCAAGAAACACCTTACCAACGTTGGGGAAAAACTAAGAACGCGAAATAACATAATTCAAAGCTCTGTGGAACGACGTGGGGAGCTACAGCTTCGACTCTGCGAACCAGTGCCTTGGCCCTTACCTATTCATGTACTGAGTACTGTGCCCCCGTTTGGTTGAACAGTCATCACACCAAACTAATTGACGTTCAGCTAAATCAGACTATGAGGCTCATCATGGGATCTATAAAGTGTACTCCGATCCATTGGCTGCCTGTACTGTCTGGAATAACTCGTCCACAGCTTCGAAGGACTGATATCCTTCGGAGGGAGTATAACAAGATTATCGACAACAACATATTACCCATTCATCAAGCACTACCGCCACTTCGAATAAATATACTCAGATCCCGACAACCACCAATGAGAGATGCGGATGACCTGAAAACGAACAATTTTAACTCCCTGGCACCATGTCGCGCCCAGTGGAATGAATCTGCTGAACCCCACTTACAGCATGCTTTCATGGGAGCAACCCTACCTCAAGGATCAGAACTATGATGATGATGATGATAGGGTTCGAACTGGGTATGGCAGATGTGCTGATTCATTGCATAAATGGGGTTATGTGCAATCTCCGTCGTGTGACTGCGGCGCACCCAGACAAACCATGGACCACGTTGTAAGAGACTGTGAATTGCGAGCATTCAGGGGAGAGTGGGATGAGTTTGTTACGGCTACAGCTTCGGCGCTGAACTGGATTCACCGTCTAGACATCAACCTTTAAGTGTTATATATTCTATGTATATGTTAGTTTGCCATTTTTATTGGAATACATATTTTTATTGGACTATACTAATTTTTAATTTTTGATTGTCATATGTATACTATGTAGTTGCTGTCATGTGTCATACGATAAATAAAATAGAGGAAATCCAATAATTTTATTTACCCTCTTCAAATTATTGCTTGGTATTTAATTATTCGATAGTAAAACACTTATACTTCAATATTAACTGTATAATCAATAGATACTAATCTTAAAGTTTAAAAAACTTGATGTTTTCAGGAATGCGTGAAAAACGGAGGCAAGTGTGTTACACAACTGGACGGATTCTACATAGAAACAGCAATTTGTACTGCGGTCGGATTCCTTTGGTTACTATGGGGCGTTAAGAAAATTAGGTATCTCCAAAGCTTGGATGAAGGTTCTTGGAAGTTAAAAAGGACCAAGAGAATTAAAAGATAGTAGCGATAGTAATTTAGAGTACGAGGAAAGACTATTGACTAGTAAATAAATATCAATACTTAAAAGCAGGTTTGGAATAAGTCATGACTTTTATAAAAAGGCAAAAAATCTTACTTTTTTAATTAATTCAGACTTAAAATACATAAATTTTATTTACTTACTAAGAGAGAACAACAAAAACTGTGTTTCTATTTTTTTCAAAAATCTTAAAACATAACAAAACATGCAATTTTTGCAACACAAATTGAAAGTGCATTAAATAGGTAGACAAGCTATTACTTATTAAGAGTGGGTATCCTCTCATTGATTTCGATCTTTTGGTGATTCCTTGAAGCGTCATGCATTGTATTGTGGGCGTTGGACGATTGCCAGGTATTTATCGCTACACTTTGATGTTGATAATGAAATTTATTCATATTAGAATTAATTCGCCCTTTTTTGAATAAAGTCATTTGAATTAATTCATGAATTGAATTACTAACTTAATTCATGTGAATTAATTCGTGCCAATCCTGCTTAAAAGCGTGATTTGTATTAGAAATTCTCAACAGTAATTATTTGATTAGATATAGTGAATATTTTTGTAAATATTGATTTATAAGTTTCGAGATTTATACGAAATTGTATCTATTTTACCAGTATAGATTTGGAAATATCGAATATAATTCTACAGGATCAGCAGAGATATGATATCTATATTTTTCTATTCTTCAACGGAAGCTGTTAAAATTGATTGTAAATATATCAAATGTATAAATCTTATTAGATACCCAATGCAGATAAACCGTAATATTTTCTAGAAATGTTAGTCTAATGTATTAGTCACATTTCAGTGAATGGGGTTTTGTCATATTTCTTACTAATTGATCGAAGATTTTTACATACAAATTTTAATTTTTAGAATAAATATCTTCTAATTTGTGGTTTGAAACGTTCGGCAAAATGTACTACAGCACAGTTATCAGAGAATAATAAAATAAAGCAAACTTAACACACAATTCAAACTTAAATAAAAAAAAAATTTTAAATATTGAAACAGCAGTGATACGGGAAATTATTTCGCAATTCGGAAAAAAATGTCATTGAGTTAAATTGTCAGGAATCAAAAAAAAAAAAAACACACACAAAACGCGTATTCATCATGTCTTGAAGGACGATTGGCTGGGTAAAATGTTACGTCATAATGTTACACGTTCCTTCAATAGACTTTAGGATCTACCTTCTTTATTTATTTGCGCTCATTCACCTGTTGTATCAATTGCAGTTGTAAGACAGTGATTTGCATAAAGTAATAATTGCAGATATATTATTAAAGTACTTAAAGATTTTAGTAACGAAGCCTAAAAAAAAGTTTTAACGAACTGGCTCTTATCGATATATTGTCCATTGAAGTTTAACTTAGATTCAAATTAAACTCCAAGGTCTTTATGTGAGCTTGTTTTTTAAGGTGCATTGTTTATGAATATTCATACCTATTGATGTCGGTTTTACATGTAAATGGCAAGATCAAATATAAATATGTTTGTATTTATATTAAGATCATATTCCCTACACCAACATACAACTGAATCCAGATCTTCCTGCAAAAATATTGCATCAACCCAACAAGTTAGTTTACGACAAAGTTTGTAGGGGAGCCGGGGAGAATTACAAGATCAAACGAACTTAACTGATGTTCGATGTTGATTATATGAAGGCCTCGTCGACATAAATATAGTATGTGTAGTACCTTCGTTCCCGTCCGCTGAGACCACAAATTTTTAATGGAACCAACTACATATATGATATATAAACTATTTTTTTAAGCTAAGTATAGTATTTGCCGGTTTTACATTGTCAAGTACTGGCCTATTGTAGAAATTTGCAAAAGTTTTGGAATTTTCAGATCAACCTGCAGCTAGTCTAATAGAATCAAAGCTTACCCCGGCGCGTACAGCCTTTGATGTAGAGGCATGTCGTGTGCTTTGCGGTTTAAACTGGCTGGTATCAAGTCCGCTCTTTTTTAGAACAGCTCCTATCCATCTGCTAATGGTTATAAAGAGAGACATACAACCGTGTCTTAATTCTTTTGTCCTTTGTAAATATTCTAAAAGAACACTTCACACACATACATGTGGTTCCTCTTTATAGAATGGCAGAATTAAAAGGGGGTGAGTTCTATTAACAGCTGAAGTAAGTTTTTGAGTTAATTTTTCATGAAAAATATCTTCATTCTTTAGTAATCTAACGTGTGACAGAACTATGTTGAGATCCCAAGTGCTTTCGTATCTAGGCAATGGAGGATCGCGAAGCCAACTGTGGGCCTGCAATCTGTGCAATAGCCGATCTATAATAATTAAGACTACCATAGGGCGCACCGTCATTAAATTGCTGAGTTAAAATAGAAAGAATATCTGGAACTGAGATCTGAAAAGGATTGAGTTTTTTCTGGGAACAAAATTGCCACCGCAACCTTAAACCAGAATTGTACTGTTTTAACGTAGAATCCGTTATGGAACATAGACATATTTTTAGTGACTCCTGGGGTAGGTTTCCCTATAGTAGAGCTTCCCAGATAACCTGTTTACCACCAGGGAAAGGTCGTTCGATAAAGGGTGAGACATTTCGCTGAAAGAAATTAGAGTACTTTTAGGCTAAAAAATTATGGGTGTCTCTATCAGAAGTGTTTTAAAAAGTTGATACAATGGCTGGGTGGTCCAAAGAGGAACCACTACTATCCCTTCAGCTCTGTCTTTGATGATCTTTTGTAATACCCTGAAAATCAAAACAAAGGGAGGAAACGCATAAAAAAATAATTGCTCCAGTTTATTCTAAATGCGTCCCACCCTGAAAGCTTCTGGATCACCCAGGCGTGATATAAATTTTGTACATTTTTTATTTAAACGAGTGGCAAATAAATCGATATCGGGTTGACCATATTGAGTCGTGATCCTCTTAAAGGCGTAACCCCATTCTGTTTCTTTATAAACTTGCCGAGATGCTTTATCAGCTAACACAGTGTCTAATGTATTAACATACGAGGCAAATACATAAAGATTTCTTTTTTCACAAAAATTTTTCTAGCTAGTTTATTTAGGTTCTGAATTCTAACGCTCTCCATGCGATTAATCGTATTCGTACTAAGCGCAGTTGTATTGTCCACCCTGACCAAAATATTATATTGCAGTCTGAAAGATCAGGTGCAAAACAATTTAACCCAAAATAATCAGCCAGTAGCTCTTACTCATTTATATGATAGCTCCTTTCGCCTTCTGACTAGAAACTGAAGATAGTTTTAGTATTGCAATGGGCTCCCCAACCACTCTTAGTGGTTGGGGAGTTGTGTATATTTCGATTTCGAATGTATAAAAACGAATTGTATTAGATGAAACCATTAATTTTTTAATACACCAAGAAAAATCGGATGATAATGTTGGTGATATAGACATATTTGAATCATAATTACCCCCTGAATTTTTTAGAGCCAAATATTTGCTACGCTCAAAAAGTTTTATATACAAAAACCATATCCTATTGCAAGAGCTGCAGAAACTAGTGTCCCTGAGAAATCTCTGATTTTACATATTTTCATGAATGAAATTTTCCTGGCAATATTAACTATTTTTTCTCGCTTTTCCTTCGGTAATGATAAAGACATTTGTGAAGAATTGTATAAAGATCCCAAATATTTACAGATATTATTTGGTGTCAGGGTACGTTTCTTATAATTAATAAGAAAACCTAAATATTCCAACATTTTTATAGTTTTCTTAACATTAACTTTACATTCTAACTTTGTCCTTCCTTGAAGCAAAATATCATCTAAATAAACAACTGAAATAAATTCTCTTGCTCTAAGCAAGGACATTACAGGTTTTAAAACCTTTGTAAAAATTAAAGGCGCACAATTTAGCCCAAATGGTAAGGTATTTTGTATGAGATTTTTTAATAGGAACTAGATAATATACATCCTGCAAATCTATCTTGCCATAAAACAACCTGGTGTTGGTAAACGGGCAACTGTTCTATGGTCTTCTATTTCAAAATGTGGTTTTAACATTTTTATTGAACGATTTTAAATTTAAAATTAACCGATAACTACCGTCTGGTTTGGGAACTATAAAAGTATTGGAAATGTATTGATCCTCACTTGGATCAGCTACTGATATAGCTGCCTTCTTTAGTAAGTCCTGAATTAATTCAGTTATAATAATAGTTTCCCCTGATGACCATTTTGGCTGCACAGGTTGCACAATTTGCCTAGGTTTTCTAATCAAACTCACAATATGGGAGACAATTATCTTATCCACAGATAAACTACGCTATCTGTGAGCAGATTCACATAACCTTCCACCTAGGTTACTAACCTCTGAACTTAATGTCGTCTCCTCACACTCTGTGGTTGTTGGTTGTCTTGTGTCCTTCGTTGATGCTGCTGATATTGCTATGGAGCTGAACTGGCAGGAATGAACGCCTGTAGTTTCCCTATTGAGAAGTGGATGGTCGAACGGTCAGGTTCTTTTTCTCAGGATTAATTTTTGGGGGACAAACTGCCTTAAAATTCTCCGGAGGAAGATATTTTTTCAATAAAATCTGTTTAGATTCCTCGTTCAAACCCTGTTGCAAACATTTGTCCCAACAAGTGGCACTTTCTATTTGAACTGGCTCCGAATATTCCCTTTGTGGATTATTGCCATCCCCAAATATAGATAACAAGTCGGGTTCAAGGCCGGAACGGTTAACTTATTATGTATGATTCTGACCCTCGTTCGGAGGATCATCTGGAAATAAACCGATCTTATATATATGACCCAACTGAACTGGATAATGCGATTCAATTTTATTACCACTCTAGGTAATAAAATTAGCTCTCAAGTTACCACTGTAGGTAACGAGATAAAAGTTACCATACGGCAACCATGCCACACTAGGCAATAATTCTTGTTAATTGGTTGAAACAAAACAATATAATTCACACTCTAGGAATTATGTATCTTTCCCAATGTTAAACCTAGTATATATTATGCTCGGAGAGTAAAAAAATACATGATTATATAATTAAAACTTACCCTCTTTGTCCGAAAGAACTGTAGGCGTTGACGCAAGGACAATACCCCCACTGACCTATTTTTCGCTACTGGAATGACGACGCAAGCGCGGCGTATCTGGCGGCGATGACGACGACGATCCGGACGACATAATACGACATCTCTTCGTTTGCTGCTTTTCAAATTTACCAAGACGTCGTTCAATTCTTTCTAAAACCCCACGAATACTATTTCGGCTATAACATTCATAAGAACACGACCGACTCCGGGTTCTATATCTCTTCTTCGAATGTCTATGCATCACCGATTTTTCAAGCGAGCACAAAAAAAGCGTATGAAATTCAGGAATAACGGACGATATGACCGAGTGGCGAGTGGTTCGCGCGGCACAAGAATGAAGACTAAACGATCTAGGCAGGATATTGGATAGGCGCAGAGGGGAAGTGTGTTTACTTTAAAATTTGTGGTCTCAGCGGACAGGAACGAAGGTACTACACAGACTATATTTATGAAGACGAGGCCGAATGTAATTGGAGCCACCTAAGGAAACAATACAATTAAAATTAGCATATAAAATTCATTAACACATCAATCTAATAAATATTAAATATAGATCAAATTAATAATTTCTGGCTCTCATTATCCCTGAGGTTAGGGTAATGGGAGTTGTGATTCACTTATTTTCCTATAACTGCTTTTTTCGTTTTACGTCTTTGTTTATTGCTTTTGGTTTCAGTTTTATTATTTGGTTTTTATTCAACCCTTATTTTTGACCATCCTGATCCTCTGAAGGCTCGTCAAAGACTTGTCTTTTCACACTCTGTTTATTATTGATAATTCTGTTCCCACTTCCTTTATTCTTCTGTGTAATTTATTTTTTTGTACGTTCCAATCTCGTTTGTTTAATATGCGTGTCGGTGAAAATTTCGGAATGCTGTTTTTGTCTTGATTTTGTATGGCGTTTTCCTTGTCTTTCAGGCGGTGATGAAAGTACTGCAGAAGACATATTAATGGATTGATTTGGGCTTTATCTTCTCATGTTGAACAACCAGTTTTTGGCTGGGTGGTAGATGCTTTCTTCATAAGTTTAGTTGGCGGAGTTTTTTGGTGCTACAATTCACATTTTGCGAAATATGGATTCAGTTGACTCATTAAGATATTGATTAATACAAGGCGTTGGGGTAAAATTGTATTCAAAACCTCGTCATTAAAAATATCTGATTGAAATGAGAAAGTTCCTGGGCATCTAAAACTGGATATGCCTTTGTCAATTGAAGCCACCCTACAATCTTTATCTAAATATTTGCAACATCTTATGGTGTTTTATAATCAAATTGTTCCACTTGTAATGTAAAAATCACACTGTTTATAATATGTTTTTTAAGGGAACCGTAAAAAGTAACGTCTAACGATCGAATTCAAGGGTCGCACACCTGGAATGATTGTCAAGTACAAGTAGCACTGGTCGATGTTGTCCAGATTTTAGAAACTTTACAAAGTGTAGAAGCCACAATTCAAACATCTCGTTTGTCCAACGTGACTTGATAATGAGCACCTGGAGGGCCCTCCTTAGCAAGTGGTGGGAAACGCTTTCTGAAAATATAAAAATTGAGGGCACAAATCACCTTGTAGCACTTCTGCCGCAGATCACAGTAATGTTTTACTAGGCTGTCCACTAGTCGCAGAACACAACACTTTTTTGTCATTTTTTAGCTAGTATCGTTCCAGGTTCTTGCACCGTTGTAATTCGGGTTTCGTCCGTATTATAGATGTTAGAGTTTTGAAAATTATGTTTGGATATTACGGCGTCGATATTTTCTAAAAAACTGTTCATCTCCAGCTTGTTAAATCCTTTGTTGTGGTTTAAACTCGTTTATGAGTTGCCATACAGTAATATCTCGTTAACCGCGGGGTTTACGTTCTGATAGGGTAGCCGTGGTTGGTAAAACCGCAGTTGACGAGGGATGCATAGATTACGAGGAAGAAAACATGCAATTTTGTTAGATTTATAGTTGAATTTATGTATCTATTTATGAGTGAAGACAACTCTATATATATTTTAGTTACTGACAAAAATATAAAATAACAAAAAAACACATAAGCATATGTTGTCTTGTGTACCTGTTGGTCCTGTAGGAATACCAATTTGGGGTATAATATATTTAGTACCGAACCGAACATATAATTTATATTAGAATTTTTGTACTAAGTAGATTCAGAAAAAAAAAACGTTAATCTTATCATTTCTAATAGAAGAATATAATATTTCGCAGTCGGTGAAATAGTTTTAGCGTGAAAAAGTATCGAAAATCATAAGGCAATTTTCAAGAGTCAAATGACTACGATGATGTAGTGAATTCTGAAAAAGATGGATTGATGTAATTTCCCTTTTATGTTACATTCCTTTTGTATAAATTTGTATAAAGTATTAACATGTAATTCACGTTTATATCTCTAATATAAACTGTAACAGTCGCTGAGGAATAGACGAATTATTCCAGATTTAATAAATGCATATTATGTTTTAATTTAAACGTTTACCCAACTGGGACCACGGCCATTTTATAAACTAGACTCAACCAAATCCATTAGTATTTTGTTGGTGTGTGTCATTTTCAGTGCTTTATTATATAGCTTTATCTATATATTACCGGGGTTCCCAGTGAAACGTATTTTCATAAGATAGCGTGACCCTTTTGAGAAACCTGGTATATTTTATATCGTTTGAACATCTAGGTTGCTCTGCCCTGTATATTTTATGTGTTGTTAGAAATTATATTCTTCTATTAGAAGTTATGGTTATGTTATTCCATCATTCCAACAATTTTTAAATTTACCTCTAACGTTACTATTTCTGTAAATAGTTGTTTTTGAAGTGTGACTAGTTCGATTGCTAGTGTTGGCACCTTTAGCAGAGAAATTTGCATTATTTAATTATTTATTGTGATACTATAAGGTGTTTGTTGATTGTTATATTTTTTTAAATATAGTTTTTTAGTGGGAATTTTCTTTTTGATTGGTTAAAGCATACGGTTACGTGGATGCGACAATAAATCTAGTTACATTCAAGCACCTCTACAATATTGATGACTAATTATTTACTTACTTGTCTATTTATTTAAGAATTTCTATCTAACAGGAAATCCATTTATAAGACATTAATTGATAAATACAAGTGAAAAAATACAAATGTAAATAAGTGAGCGGATAACAATATTTACCTACTTATGTCAGTCAATTTAAATTATGCAATACAAATTCACATCACAAATTATATAAAAAATAAGTTCTCTAAGTTGAAACGAGAACTGACTCAACAACATGAAAAATATCGAGGTTGGAAGCAAGATTGTTGTACTGGGCACATGTTATGTATGGGTTCTGGCATAGCATTAGATTGTCTGATGCTGATGGGAGGCAGAATAAGGCCTGGATCTTGTAGCAATAGAAGGGGCGCGGAAAAATAAACTACTACAATCAATCCCCCAGCTAGTTTTAATAAACAAACATAATTTTGCCTTTAGGCAAGTGACAGAAATCAAAACCTACAAAGCAACAATGTGTGATCAACACCACGAACAGGGAACGTACTACGTAAGTACCATTTTCTTTGAAAGCAATATAATTCAAAGACCTCTGAACATTCTCAATAGCATTAATGTATTCCCGATTAAAAGAGCTCCATATTAAGGATGCGTATACCAGCTTGGAGTGTATGTACGAATAGTGCACCGCTCTTAGTGACCGGATACTCTCAAAAGGCTTGCAGGTTCTAATCACAAATTATGGATGCTTCCCTTGTTTTTTGAACATGTGTTTAAAGAGAATGTTATATGATTTTGCATTTGTCAATGTTAAGGGGAAGCCGGTTATCTACACACCTTTGATTGAATGTGCCAATGTCCTTTAAGAGCATTAACCCATTATGTACTACCGTGACCATATGGTCACCCTAGATAGTACCTCAAAATCGTATCACAAAAAAAATCCTAAACGCGTTTTAAGATGTATTTGGCTGATGTTTCTAGGTCGACTACTATCTGAATGACGTGCGTCGCTATACGGAGTTAACTTAGCCATTTGTTTGTGCTCCCTGGGTAAAGTCGGGTTAGTAGCATTTTCTCACAGTTGAAAATATTAGTGCTTCGAAGAAGTTAGTACATTCGATTTATATTTTTTTGGGGATGTTATCAGATATAGGTATTATCTTATAGTGCCAATATATAGTATATTATATGTATATTGTTAAGTTTTCCAAAAGTAGTTTGCTATGAGTCGCAGGACCGGTTTCAGAACCTTGAGATCATATAGTCACGCTAGTCTGTTACACTCTGATTTTTCTCAAATAGTTTTTTTCTCAAATTATGTCATATATTTTAGAGGGTGATTCGTTGTTAAGAAATATGAAAAAAAGTTTGTATAAACGTGGGTTCGGAAATGCAGAGTTTTCAAGATACGGGGTGTCAAACTTTAAAAAAAAATCGGTTCTTTATTAATGTCTTAAATATCCTTTTACTTATTTTGTTGAAATTTTGTAGTGTGGTAATTTAGCCTTCATTAGATTAAGGCGCCAGTGGCGCCTCGGGGGGCGTCATACCAAATATTATTGACAAACAAATGCGCGCCACTGACTTTTTTTAAAATTTTATATTTTTTTCGTATTAAGCAACTAAAAATACAACAGTTTGGTTTCGTTTCTTGAATTGTTTCTGTATCTGGCTCCGTTTTCGACAAAAAAAAACAGTTTAGTACATTTCCAAACTTTTTTTTTAAATCGTTTTAGTGGTCTTGTTTGTAATAAAATGGGGCTTAATTAGAATAAAAATATGAAGTCCAGTGGCGTCTCAGGAGGCATCTTATCGAATATTATGGACAAAAAAGTGTGCACCTCTGTCTTTTTTACAAAATTTTGATTTGTTTCATATTAAACATGTCAAACCGTCATGCAGAAATGATTATTTGTTTTCCAAGGCACTTGTGATTTTTTTTTAGCAAAAATTGATAAACCAATTTTGTCTGTTCTTAAATCACTGCCAGCAAAAAAAAATTGAGGGCACTACTCTACAGATAGGAGACACAGTTGTCAATTGCCTTAAAGAAATGAGAACTCCGACGGGATCCAACGAAATTAAAAGGAAGAAAATGGTTCATGTTGAACCAGGAAAATCAGTATGTTTTCAAGATCTGGCAAATATTGCTAATAATGTGGAAATACGGGAAAGTGTGGAGGATGCCATCGAAGATTATCAAGATGATGACGCATCAAGAACTCAGGAGAATGATAAAACTATCGATGAGCCTGACTTGCCTCAGTTTATGAATTTTGAAAACAAAGAGAATATTGGAAATAGTAATAGCACCCAAACCATCGACAATGAAGAACCCATCAATGAAGGAGATTTCGTGATTGTTGCTTTTAAAACTCAAAAAAGTACTGTCCATTTTATTGGGAAAATTCTTAGAAAAGGTGAAGATGATTTTTTTGAGGTAAAATTCTTACGAAAGAGACAAACAGCATTCAGATTTCCTGACGAAGAGAATATATCTCACGTTCGCAAAAGTGAAATCGTTAAAGTTTTGCAGCAACCGGAGTGTCCTTCTTCCTCAAGAGATTTAGTCTATTTCGAAGATGATTTGACAAATTTTAAATTTAACTAGGATGGTTTCTGTAATAATAATACTAGTGATTAGATAGGTTACCAAAGTTTTAACCAAAAAAAAAGTTGTTTCTGTTAGAGATATGTTTAATTTTGCAGAATTTTTAGTGTCTAAAATAAATATCTTTTCTAAATAGTCGATAACTTTTTATTTTTCAAGATATTTTTGTAATTTTTTTACGAAAATGTTGGAAATTTCACGCTAGAGCAAAATATGACCAAAACTGGTCTAACTTTGCCTTCTTAAGCGAGTTCTATGGCATGGTAATGTTACCCCAATCCGGGGGTACCTTTGTCAACTTTTAGGCAAAAAAAAAATATGTAATCCATTATTATAGGGCACTGAAAAATTAACTGATTATAGAAAACATGCCTAAATTTGACATAATATGTTACACATCAGGCAGTACAGCTAAAGTATTTCATGTTATCAATGAAAAACCCCCAAAAGTTGGCAAAGTCACCCCAGTTTACGGTACTTTCAAAAAAATGATTAAATCGGTACCCCAGATAAACCCACACCAGATGCGAAACCTCCCACCTAACGCATGAAACAAGAATTCGTTTAAAGCTCCGCCTCCTCGGGATGGCCAGCCATCCCAAGAAATAGTCAGGGCAAGCTCTAGTGTGATTCTAAACGCGAGCCACGCGAGTCTTTTGGTTTAGTCCGAGGGCGTTCCGAAAAATAATTAATCTTTATTTTAATTTTGTTAAAAATGCCTGGTTATAAGGGCCTTTTTTTGAATTGTTCTGCTAGAAGCGGTGGCGAAAAATCATTACTTAAATTACCCCGCGATCCTGAAAGTTGTGTATAAATGTTGCTTAATGCACTGGCAGACACAATGTTATAGTTAAATCTTTTTTAAATCCAATTAATGTTATACAGTGTCCGCCAGAATATTGGCCACATATGGGAAATTTTTTTATTATTATGATATCGGAACTTTTGTTTTAACCAACCAATTCTGCATGTCTGACAATCTACAAATGCATTTTAACATTGAAAATGTTTCTGTTTACCTAGTATAGGGCCTCAAATCGTGAAAAAGTGCATGCTACATTTGCCTCATTCATGACGTCATACGCTGAGAGATCGTGTTAGTTTGTTTATTTAAACCTAAATTTGATTATAACATATCGGAATCGGTTCAAATGACTAAAACAAATTGGAACTAACTGAAACTAACCGAAAGTTTATTGAACGACTAACCAAAAGCACCAAAACGGGCTAAAACGTATCGGAACAGGTTACAAAAATTAAAGTAAGTTAAAAGTTATCAAAATGAACCGAATTTTGGCGACTAACGAAAACAAACCACAAACATTAAATTTGATTATAACGTATCGAAACCTGTTCAAGTGACTAAAATAATTTGAAACTAACTGAAAGTAAACGAAAGTAAATTGAATGACTAACCAAAACTAACCAAAGGTAACTAAAAGCCCCAAAACGGGCTAAAGCTTATCAGAACAGATTACAAATGTTAAGTTAAAACTAACCTAAATTAACCGAATTTTGGCGACTAATCAAAACTAACCAAAGACATTAAAATTGCTTATAACGTACCGGAACCGCTACAAATGACTAAAATAAATTAAAACTTACTGCACTTTACCGAAAATTGATTGAACGACTAACTAACGAAATGTAACCAAAAGCACCAAAACGGGCTAAAACGCATCGAAATAGATTAAAAATATTGAAATAAGTTCAAACTAACTCAAATTAGCCGAATTTTGGTGACTAACCAAAAACATTTAAAATGCTTATAACGTCTCGGTATATATGACTAAAATAAATTGGAACTAACTGAATTTTACCTAAAG
>MU182347.1:213605-230227 GCA_016904865.1 Pissodes strobi
TCTTTGTCTTCAGCCACCCAATAGGCCACAACATTGTCGGTTGGTGACCTATCAAATATTTAAATAACGACTTTTGTTTTTTATCGAAATATAAAAACGCTTACCAATTGAAGTCTCTAATTCCATTAATCTTTATAGATTTTCTATCCAAAAGACCAAATGATGGCGTCTCATATATTGACAGTACATCGATACCAACTCTGCCAAAATATTTATCGTCATGTGACCACCGGAAGATTGGCCAAGCAGTCGGACCTTCCGGGTTGAAAGACCTTCTTTCTTCTCCTCTCCTAAAAACAAACATTTATAAATTATGAATATGTTTAAATAAAGAGTATTTGATGTGCTGAAAACATGATTAAAGATCTGAATGATTCTGCTTATCAGACATTGTTGGACGCTATTAATGATTCATTTTACAAAGGGGAGTTTCCAGAGATTTTAAAGCGGGCTGTAGTTATTCTTTTGCATAAAGAGGGTGAGATCAATTGTCCATCTAATTTAAGGCCTATTTCTTTATAGCCCACTTTGGCCAAAATAGTTGAAAAACTGGTAAAGAAGAGAATGATATCTTTTTTGGACAGAAACAATGTTTTATCTTTACAGCAGTTTGGGTTTCAAAATGAAAAAAAAACTACTGATGCCATTTTTGCACTGCTGGAGGATCTCTATGTGAGTCTGAATGACGGTCAGGTGGCAGCGGCGGTTTTCTGTGATCTCGCAAAAGCGTTCGACTGTGTGGATCACGGAACATTGTTGAATAAACTCAACCGATATGGTTTTAGAGGGAATTCTCTCAGGTGGTTTACGTCTTATTCGTCTGATCATTCTCAAGCAGTATTTTAAAATAATAAGACATCGGAACGCTTATTAATTGTGAGTGGTGTACAATTAATAAGTGTTCTGATATCTTATTTAAAAATACTACTTGAGAGCGATCAGACAAATAAGACCTAAACCACCTGAGAGAATTCCCTCTAAAATCCTACTGGTTGAGTTTATTCAACAATATTCCGGGATCCACACAGTCAAACGCTTTTGCTTGGACCAGTTCTATTTCTGATTTACATTAATGATCTTGCTACTTTGAAGATTACTGACAGAGTGACACTCTTTGCTCATGACACATCAATCCTGTGACATGCTCATGCTGCCAATATGTTGGGAGATATGATTAATACTGATTTGGCTCAGGTAAAGGAGTGGTATGACTCCAACAAACTGGTCTCAAAAACTAATACCTATCTTTTAAGTGTGTTTTAAGTAATATAGTTTTAAATAATGATCCAGTGAAGTTTTGGGACTGCAGATTGATGAAAAATTAAAGTTTCAGCATCATATTTTAGTGTTATCGAGCATTCTCTCTTTATTTCATCTGGGTGTCATGCCCTCAGGATTCTTTATCAACACCTGGACTCCACCACCTTGAGAATGGCTTATTTCTCCCTCACAGAGTCCCATCTCAGATATGGTAGTGCATTTTGGGCTAGCTGTTCTCAGTAATTGTTCAACTCTATGTTTGTTCTTCAGAAGAGAGCTTTAAGATTCATGTATAGGGCTTGTAATGAGGGAATCATGTAGGGCATTCTTTGTGAAACGCAGAATCTTGACTGTGGCCTCTCTATTTTTACTGGAAAGTGTTTGCCTTGTACACAAAAAAATCACACGGTATAGAAATGATACTTCCCACAACACACTCATGTTCCTTTGCCAATACCTACATTTACACAAATTTTGTATATATGGCAAAAAAAGCATTCAATATGATTTGCCCGAAAACATAAGAACTTTCACGTGTTTTAAGAGATTTAAGAAAGAAGTCTATTTAGAAGAACTATTTTATTGGCTAGAGCATACTATAACATGGAGGAGTACTTCCAGGATGGATGGAGAGATCTGGGTCAGGGTTAGTCCGTTCTTGGTGTAATAAAGCAGTTGTTTGATATTGGCTGTTAATTTTATTATAACCTGGATTTTGAACTGATTTTATTGACTTTATGTATTGACTATGGTATTGTCTTTTCTTTAACTTGTTTTTGTTTAGATTAGTTTATATTATCTGCGGTTTGTTTGCTTTGTCAGATTCCCCAATCCTTTGGACGATAAAGCATATTTTGAATTTGAATTCACATTTGTTTATAAAGCCTAAAATCAGGTCTATTTACACCCTTAAAAAATTCACACATTCACAATCAAGCTTAATTTTATTTTTAGTATTTTCACTTCAATAGGTAAATAAACATATTCCAACTTAGAAACAATAAAATAAGTTTTTCTAGACTAGAAGGTATAAATTTAATAAAGTAAAATCATTATTAGGTTATTGATTTTCAATATATTTTTTACTTTCTAGAATTATAATGCAGATGTACCACATATTTTTTATTGGTGGCATCACACTGTATAGAAAATGTACAGCCATCTCGATACCACAAATAAATATGTCTTGTTAAAAAAAATCACAATAGAAACTTTCCTTTGAATAAAATTCTGGACACTCTTAATGGAAATAGCATAGCAAGTCTATAAAGAACCTGCAATACAGTTTTATCCACAATTCCGAAATAAAATGCTTGCAGTCACCCCGCGTCTCGCTAACCATGTTAGCATCATCAGAAGATTACTAGCAGTTTTAATAATCTACTGATGATACTAACATGATTAGCCAAACGTGCGTCAAATGTATAAATTCTGCTCCGATACCCTGAAAAAAACTGTATTGCAGTGCATTTTTCCAAAGGTTACAAACCCCAACTTAGTCTGTAAAGAGGATGTATACATATCTCGCAGGTTTTAAATGCACATAAGTATTGAGATAATATGTTTTCTCTATATTATACCATTATATACAGCTGATAATCCCTCCCTATCAACTTCATACCTAAATAAATAATTGATATGAAGTGTTTTTTGATTAGGCACCCCAATTGAATTTTGAGTGTAAACCATTTATGTAAACAATTAAAGTATGTATAATCAATTAGGAGTTGTGGATTGACAAATAGCTTTGTAACAGAACTTAATAATTTCTTAGCATTACATGACTGTGTACAACATAATGATTCTGAATGACTTTAGTTCAATTCTAGATTTAGTCATAACGAACATACCGACTCTTCATGTTGTTACATTTAAAAAGCAATATGCAAGAAAAGAATATACAAAGAATTACATTTTTAAGAGAGTTAACTTTTCGTTATTATATGACTGTTTGAGTTTGCTTGATTGGGATGTCATTATAGGTAAAGTTGTCAAAGGATGTCAAGACATTGATCGTATTCTTGATGTATTTTACAGGAGCTTGCATGAAATTTTTGACAAATATATTCCCATAACTATGCATAGTAATGGAAAAGTATCCGGTCTGGCATTCAAAAAGAATATCTTATATAAAAACCAAAGAAAAATATAGACACAAATAAAAAAAATCAGGTTTGACTTTCTGGAAAAATAGATTCAAATCTATTTTTTGAAGGCTCTTATTAGTGCTGAACATAAAAAGTACATTGAAAGTATTCAAAACGAATTAAAGTCGAACCCAAAAATGTTTAGGGCTTTCATAAAAAGTAATAACAAACATGTTGACATTCCCGTAAATATGACATATTGTAGTAGAATCAAATAGAATTGCTGAAGGTTTTGCTGATTATTTTAAACCGGTATATATATTCCTTCAGAAAATTGTTCAATTAACTCCAATGGCTGGGGTGACTTAGGCTTTGATGAAATATATTTGGATGAAGTATAAAATGCAATATTGTTGTTAAAAGCTAATAGTTCAATTGGTCCAGACTCTGTCCCAGAACTAACCTGTATAAGAATAGCCCACTGTATAGAATGTGTGACTTGGTAAATAAATATTTGAAAAATGTACATATTTTTGCCCCTAGGAGAATAAATGTTAACAAACTAGTAATAAGTAATGTTAAAGGCACTTAATTTGTATGTTTATATACCTACTGTATCTGTAACTGGCTGGTTTGCATCTGTCGATACTTGATGATAAATAAATAAAATATAGTAGTCTTTATCTTTAAATTATGTATTTGGTTGTGTTAGATTGGGTTAGTTTGGGAGTTTCTAATAGTACAAGCCTCCAGTGTTCCCTCTGAAAGGGTGTTTAGTAACGGAGGTCATATTGTAAGTGATCTTAGATCCTCACTTACTGAGGATCATATAGAGCAACTTGTTTTTCTTGCAATGCACAAAGATTTGTAAGCATACAAAAATTTTTAATTCACGATTTTTATAAATAATAAAAGTTTGTAGAAAACCTTCTTCTATAAATTCTTCTCCGCTTATTAGAAATTAATAGTTATCCAACTTTGCAAAGCTGTAGCACGTTGGTCGTTCAACTAAGAATAACTTGCAAACGTGTAATCAAGTGATCTAATAGATTATTAAGCACTAAGCAACAAACCATACAAACCATTTTGTTCTTACTTTATCAGATATATTGTTTTGTCCTCTATTTCGATTAATCAGCAAGGCATTTGTATTAATTGATTATTTCGATTAATGGATTCTGTCGATTATCGACAATCTAGGTTATATCCGTTTATCGATTATTTCGATTAATTGTTTATATCGATTAATCGAGAATAATCGATTATTAGAAATAATAGAAAATTGATTATTACTTTTAATAATCGGCCAGCCCTAATCAAGAGGTGCCTATTTCGAGGGAGTAGATACAGAAAGTCTGAACCCCCCTTGCATGTAAGAATCTCATTACTCTACCAAATGACAAAATGGTTGGACACCACGTCTCCCTCAGAAAACAAACTGTCTATCCATGACCTAATTTATGGGACCCCTAACAGTGGTTTCATAAAGACAGAGAAAAAGCGATTGATGCTTGGGTTCAATAATGTTAAGCCCCATAACCTGTTCAAGTGGTTATCGTAGGCAAACTAAAAAAATAAAATAGCTCTTAGTACTGCCTACATTCAGAAGTCATATAAGCAAAAGACAACTCAATAATGTATGGTGCTGAAGTAAAGTAAAGCAAGCATTAAACCTAGCACTATATTCTAGTGCTTACTAAATAAATATTTACCTAATATCCCAAATAATAATTTTCATTTGATCAGGATTTTGTGGATCCCCTAGAGTAGAGTAGGTAACCAAGTATTTCTCGCAAGGTGAGAAATCAATATATTGTACATTTGCATGGGCAAATTTTCTGTACTGGGTAAAATTGGGTCCAGCCCATAAGGCTATTCCCAGCTTGTGGAAAGTTGCCAAATATGTGCCCAAAGGCGACCACTTTATATACGTTTGGGTCCAGTTCTGAAATGTGAAGAAAATAAAATATCTATTAAAAAAATATATTTAACATGACAATAATAATATGAAACAACTAAAAAGTATATTATCACACTGATAACTTCTGATCTACTTAAAATATAATAAAAAAGATATATTTACACATATAGGCAGACAAATAATTGGTTTTGTGCCATAAATGATGCCTTCTTATTAAAAATATAATATCAACGTAAGATAGGAAAAAATACTTCATTTTAAGGATTTATCCATACTATTTAGTGCTTTGAAAACATGGAATTAAGATTACAATTTCATAATACAGGAACTGCATACAAATGACTCCATTTTGATAAGTAATTAAGACTCCAACAAGAAATGATCACAATTTTATTTTAAAATGTTCATTCAACACTCATTTATCAATATTCTCTGAAGCTAGCAACAGGAATCTTACATAACATGTGTTATTTATTGCAGCAGGCATGCATTTTATAGTACCTATTGATTTTTATTAATAAGGAAATCTTTACATACAGGTAGTAAGTATAATAAATTAAAGGAATATAAATAATAATAATAAAAAATAAATTATTGATTGCTTAACGAAATGATACCTATAGAAAGATATATGTAAATTTGAACTTACACTACGTTCTTCAACTAAAGAAGGTTCAGGTAAAGTGTTCTGCCAAATTTGAACACTTTGGCAATGTGTTACAACACCAAACTGATCATATGCATCCGGGTCTAGCAAGTAATAATGTAGGTCAGCTTGTCCTTCGTAAGGCCTAAAGTAAAAAAATAAGTACCTAGTTATGTAGCACATCAAAGAAGAACATTGATAACTGGAAGAAATAAACAAAAACAAAAAATACATAATATATACCTACTAAGTTAAGTAAAGTAAAGACAAATATACAATAAAGAATTATTAAATACATGGACATAAGAGGTAGAGATTAAACATATAATAAATAAAAAGAACAAAGTTTAACAATATATAACAAATCTTACCTAGGCTGAGGTGGGTCCCATTTATCAGAAATCTTTTCATATTTTGCAAAGTCAGTGAATAGATTCACTTGAAAAGTGTGTTGCTTGTCAAGTTTAAAGTTATTTGTTAAGTTCACAGCTTCAAGCGCATGGGTTGGATTAGAAAATTCTAGAAAAATATAACCCTTGGTTGTTCCGTCTGCAGTTACTGGGTAGTGCTCATTGACGATGTTGCCAAACTTATTAAACACTTTATTAATGACAGACTTTAGTTTCTCAATCCGATTTGGCCCTACTTGAGGCGCACCATCCACAACAATTACACTTTCATAACCATCTGTTTCTTCTGGTTTTTGTTGCAAGATTTTTCCCAGCAACTCTGTAAAAAAGCTTTAGAATATTCATCGAAATTAAGACCTCATTTATCAGGTTAAATCAAGCCAATTTTATTCTTTTATTAGAGGCTCATACAACTTATTCATGTTGACATATGTATGTGAAGCTAGCTCCTTAATTTGGGAGATACCTTATATCTCGGTTAAATAGCAAACAATTCGGTTAATATTTTTAGCACATATAGAGCATCCATATGCAACCTAAAAACCAAAATCAAAATGTCGTGACAAACGCTACTTACCCTGAGAAAAATTATAATGTTAATTTGGGAGATACCTTATATCTGAGTTAAATCCCAAACAATTCGTTTAATATTTTTAGCATATATAGAGCATCGATAGGCAAGCTAAAAATCAATATCAAAATGCCGTGACAAACGCTACTTACACTAAAAAATATTATTTTAATTTGGTAGATACCTATCTCGGTTAAATACCAAACAATTCGGTTAATATTTCTAGCATAAATAGAGCTTCGATAGGCCAGTCAAAAACCAATATCAATTGGTTTTAGCTTGCCTATCGATGCTCTATATATACTAAAAATATTAAACAAATTGTTTGGGATTTAAAAAAGGTATCTCCCAACGGCTGAAAGAGCACTAGAAAGTAAATATGAAATTGTGACGACAAAAATGTTACGGCCAAGAATTAAAATACCAGGATATGAAGGTAATAATTCTGTAGAGGAAATCGAACATAATATTAGAATGCAGAATGTCTGGGTTAGTGACACTGATGAAATAAAGGTAACATATATTTAACAAAAACAAAGCATGGAATCAACTATTTTCGCCGAATGCTCTGCGGGTTTGTTTCAAAAATGTATGAAGTTTAAAAAAGTTCATATTGGATGGAATCGATGTCCGGTATATGAGGATATAAGCATCACAAGGTGTTTTAATTGCCAAGAACTTTATCACAAAATCAATAAATGTAGCAGAAATAAAGTATGTGAGTATTGTGCCGGCGATCATGATATAAAAGTATGTGAAAAAACAATATTAAGGTGCAATAATTGTATACAAGCAAATAATAAATTTAAAACGTCTTATAATACAGCACATGCAGCTTCAGACCCAAAATGTCAAAGCTATAATTATCATCTAGAAATATTAAAGAGTAAAATAGAGTATCACACATGATGTTAAATTCCGTTCTTGATGATTATGATCATGATTGCAGTAATGTTATGGTTGGTGTTAATCTAGATGATATCAATTATTTTAAAACATCTATGAATAATTTAAATTTGCTGCATGTTAATATTAGAAGCTTAAATAAAAATTTTGATAATCTTGTACTGTTTTTAGAGTCTTTGGATAGCGATTTTGATGTTATTGTATTGTTGGAAACCAATATTATTGAGCACAAGTATAATTTTAATCTTGAAAATTATGATGTATTTTATAATGAAAGTAAAATCAACAAATGCGATGGTTCTTTGATCTATTGTAGAAGTGTGCTTGTTAAAGAAAGCAAAATTATACAAAATGAAAACTATAAATTTTTAAGAGTCACTCTAGTGAAAAGTGGAGTAACAGTCAGTGTTGTCTCTAATTACAGATCTCCTTCAACGAATCCTAACAGTTATGTAATGGCTTTGCAGTATTTGTTTGGTCAGGACCATTTTAGTAATTGTGATCTGGAGCTATTTGTTGGTGATATAAACCTAGATTTACTAGACACACAGTCGATTGTAGTTAATGAATATTTAAATTGTCTAAATAGTTATGGTTATCTTTCAAAAGTAAATAAACCCACCAGAGTTAGTGACCATAGTAGCACATGCATTGATCATATTTTTATGAAATGTAAAAAAAAACTTGCTAATAATTTAGCAATACTAACCAGTTCTGTCTCAGATCATCATTCTCTATTGTTTAATGTTAATTTAAGTCATGAATTAAGTATTACTGAAAATAATATTAAAGCGAATAAAATTGTTAAGAGTGTCAATTATCAAAAAATAAGAAATCTTCTTGAGATGGAAAATTGGGAATCTGTTCTGTCATGCCAGAACCCTAATGCGGCTTCTGTGTCTTTTGTAAATACTTTACATAAACATATTACTGAAGCAACAAATGTAAGGTCGATACCTAATAAAAAACTTCGTCTTAAACCTTGGATTACCTCTGGCCTACTGATTTCAATTAGGACCAGGGATAGATTACATAAGCTTTGGGTTGGGAATCCTGGCGATGAGATAGCACGTCGTGAATACAAAAAATACCGAGATCAATTAAGTAAACTTTTAAAAAATACAAAATCAGCATATTTTAGGCAAAAAATAAAAAATGCGGGTCACGATCCCAAAAAGACTTGGGAAATAATAAAAGAAGCTACAAATGAACGTAAATCTATCACTAAAATTGCTTATTTAGAGAGTAATGATAAACTTCGTGAATTGGTAGATCAAAGAGACATCGTGAATGAACTAAATAGTTTTTTTGGTTCCGTAGGAGCCAATTTGGCTGCTAAGATAAGTAAACCCAGTATTGTACCGGCCTTTTTGGAAAATGAGGATCAATTGCCTAATTCTATGTTTCTTTATCCTGTTAATGAGGAAGAAATTGTTCACGCTATAAATTCACTTAAGAATGTCTCTACTGCAGATGATTTCTGCATATCAAACTTTGACTGACTGTATTTAAGAGAGAACTCAAGACTTTATTGATTGAACATAGTTTTTACAACCTGAGAGAATTTTTCTCATGTAATCTTCATGCTTAATCTCTGGCGTACAGTCTCATTTGCGGTTCCTTCAACATGCCAATACTCTCATTGATGAGTTTTGGTTCTGATCTTTTTAAAGTATTTTTAGTGTGTAATCATGCTGTGGTATATTGTTTATCAATGTTTGTATGTTTTATATATTATTGCAATGTTGATTGTGTAGTATTTCTAGCTTTCCTTGTATACTTATAGGTTGTAGTTATTTTAGTTATTTTACTGACGAACTGTATGTCGTCTTATTGATGATCTTTTATGGAATGAATAAATAAATAAATAAATAAAAAATAAAAAATTGTAAAATCAAACTATTCGCTGTTGGTCTTGCCCATGGTCCATATTGTGAATCTTATATTTGAATATGGTATTTTTCCTGATATATTTAAAACAGCTCTAATTATACCTTTGCATAAAAGTGGCGAAAAATCTGATATCAACAATTATCGTCCAATTGCACTTACTAGTCCTATATGTAAAATTATCGAGAAATGTATAAAAAAGAGATTATGTAACTTTTTAACTGAAAATAATATAATGTCGGATTCACAATGTGGATTTCGAGAGGGGATGGGTACAGATAGTGCTTTGCATGAAGTTACAAACTTTGTTGTCGAGTGTTTTAATAACAATTATAAATCTTTGGCGGTTTTCTTGGACCTCTCAAAAGCGTTCGACACGGTGGATCACCGGATTCTGCTAAACAAACTAAACGGTATTGGGATAAGGGGAAAGGTACAGGGTCATTTTTTATATTTTCCCACCCCCCTTAACTTTTTTGTGCCACTGTTTAGAAAAAAGATGTAAATATAAAAGTTGTAGTGCTTGAGAAGTAGTTCTCAGAAAACATATTCTTGTCTATACAGGGTGTTGCAAAAAGTGCGAAAAACAAGAAAATATACATATTTTAAATGGGACACCCTGTATATTTCTCCTCACGACGAAAGATCTTTGTTCTCCGATTACAAAAATATATAATTTGTCTACATTTGCTTAAGCCATTTCCGAGCTATTGAACTTTAAAAGTTGAAAACATGAATTCAAACCAATCGAAGTAGCCTTGCTCGCCATTAAGAAAAATATGAAATATGTCAAAATATCCATGAATGACAGTAACAAAATAGTATATTAAGATACTAGTTTTAAAAGACCATATTTTTTCGCACGAGCACGAAATTAGGGACCGACCCACTTGCGGGGAGCTTCCTAACGTGGGAGTGCGCAAAAATGCCTTTTAAAACGTGTATTTTATACTATTTTTTCTATTTTGCAGGTTTTTTAATTAAAACATTAATTTATTTTATTCTCGATCAGCACTTGATCGGCCATCTTGTCATTTTTGACGTCTGTATTAGTAGAACTCCCATTCAAAGCGGTGTCGAAATTTTTGCTAGTGGGCCTTGACATTGAACAATTTTGTTAATATCATGGCAACTAGTCAACAAAATGCGTATCGAAAAGAACCTCTTTTCGACACTACTTATAGTATTATTTTACAAAATGCGTTATACAGATGAAGAGAAATGTGAAATGTTGCGTTTGTATTATCAAAATCGTAAAAATGCGTGTGCAGCTAGAAGAAAATATAGACGCATATTTCCTAATAGAGACCGAAAAACTTTTAGTAATATAGAGCGGGGATTTACGCAACGAAAATCAGTTCACAGGAGAAAGCGAGTTGCCTCTAATGAGGATTTGGACATTTTGTTGTTTTTTCAAGGTAACAGGAATTAACTACTATTAAAAACCTAATGATTTACTAAACTAACACCTTTTAGAAAACCCGAACAGATCCATAGAAGATGCCCATAAGCATTTTGATAAGCCATTCAAAATACGCTTAAAAAGTACGGGTATTATCCTTATAAAATTATGCCAGTTCATAAATTAGAAGACGCGCTTAAAAATGCGCGAATGATATTTTGTGAAAATATGTTATGAAGGAAGGAACAAGATCGTTATTTTTTTAATAAAATATTATGGACTGACGAGTGCACTTTTACAACTGCGGGCATATTTAATAGAAGAAGCACACATTTTCGGGCCACTCAAAACCCACGAGAATTATCGGAAATAAAATGTCAAGGAAGAAAGTCCCTGCATGTGTGGTGTGGCATACTAAACGGTCAAATTATTGGCTCTATTTTTTATGAAGGTTCCCTAACTGGCGAAAGGTATTTGCACTTTTTAAATCAGGAAATAGAGGTTCTCTTGGATATGCTTCCAATTCGTCAATATGCTCAAATAATATGGCACCAAGATGGTGCCTCACCTCACAATGTTATGCCTGTGGTTAATTTTTTAAACAATAGATACGAAACATGGATTGGTAGGCAGGGAACCGTCCACTGGCCATCTAACAGTCCAGATCTCACGCCTTTAGATGCGTTTTTGTAGGGGTATTTGAAAAACAAAGTTTATGCTCAGAGAAGTGCCAATATTGAAGATCTCAGGGCGAGAATTTTATACTACATAAACGACCTTAACCAGAACAATGCAATTTTTATTATCAATGCAACAAATAAATTAGAAAGCGACTTCCGAGATTGTTTCAATAGAAACGGTGGGCATATTCAACAATTGTAATAGTTAAGTTTTTTATTATCAAATATGTTGAGATATGTTTGTATATAATAATAATAAATTATTAAAACATTGATTTATTTTATTTAAATCAACTTTTAAAGTTCAATAACTCGGAAATGGCTTAAGCAAATGTAGACAAATTATATATTTTTGTAATCGGAGAACAAAGATCTTTCGTCCTGAGGAGAAATATACAGGGTGTCCCATTTAAAAAATATATTTTTTCTTGTTTTTCGCACTTTTTGCAACACCCTGTATAGACAAAAATATGTTTTCTGAGAATTACATCTCAAGCACTACAACTTTCGTATTTACATTTTTTTTCTACACAGTGGCACAAAAAAGTTAAGGGGGGTGGGAAAATATAAAAAATGACCCTGTACATCAACTTTTTGCATCGTATCTTATGGACAGATCTCATAAAGTCAATTTAAATTCAATTTATAGTTCTGATATTGAGGTGGCATATGGGGTACCACAGGGTACAGTACTTGGGCCCATTTTGTTCTCCATTTATATTAATAATCTGTCGAGGTCAGTTCCGGATGTAAAAACGGTATGTTTTGCTGATGATACTGTTTTCCTGTGTAGAGGAACAAGTTGGGATGACGCCTTTGGGAGAGCCGAGAGGGCAATGACTTGTGCTCAGGTCTGGTTGGACTTGAATTCATTGACTCTGAATGTTAAGAAGACAAACTTTATGTGTTTTTCAATGAATAGACGGGGGCTGCCTAATAAACACATTTTGAGAGTTCACTCATTTGGTTGTGGCATCACTGATGATTGCAACTGTTCTGGCTTTATTGAGTCTGTAGAGCACACTAAATATTTGGGCGTTTTCTTTGACCAATTTTTAAAATGGGATGTGCATTCTGATTATGTAAAGACTAAAATAAGAAAACTAATTTTTAAGTTTTATGAATTACGCAATATACTTAATAGGGACTTGATCTTGAATGTGTATAAATCTCTGGCGGAGTCTTGTTTGAATTATGGCATAATTTGTTGGGGTTCGGCTCATAAAAATGTCTTACACAGCATTGTCATTGCACAAAAATATATTCTAAAAATTATTATGTTTAAGAAGAAACGTTTTCCTTCTAATTTATTATTTGAGCAATCAGGAGTATTCACACTTACTCAGGTATATATAAAGAACATTTTAAGATTTTCTCTCAGTAGGAATATATTTCAGAATTACATAAGTCATGGAATTATGACTAGAGCTAATGTTGACCGTAACCTAGAACTGCCTAGAATGCACTATAGTGGCACCCAAAGATGCATTTCATATGTGGCTCCTAGAATATTAAATATATTGCCAGAGCAGTTGAAAAATAAACCATTTAAAAGTATTAAAAGATACTTAAATATATGGATTATAAATAATTCAAATAGAATAAAAGAAATTATTGAGTTTTTATAGACATTGGTTGTCCAAGGAATGTTTTGTTTTTGGTTTTTCTCTGTCTTGTCTCTGATTACTTAATTGTAATCATTTTGGGTTAGATTTTTTTTTATTGTACTTATTGTGATTTTTTTTTAGTAAACTTTGCTTATTGCTGTGACATATAAACAATGTTTACTGAGTGCACACACAGACTTAATGTCCATCGTGCACTCACATTAATTATTATTGCTGTGTTAGAATATAAATTAGGCTATTGATTTATTTGTAATGTGATTAAAGGTGTAAATAAATAAATAAAATAAAATAAATAAATAAATAAAATAAATAAATTAAAATAATACTTTTTCTCAGTGTAAGTAGAGTTTGTCACAGCATTTTGATATTGGTTTTTGGCTTGCCTATCGATGCTCTATATATGCTAAAAATATTAACGGAATTGGTTGGGATTTAAATGAGATATAATGTATCTCCCAAATTAAAATCATATTTGTTTTCAGTGTAAGTAGCGTTGTCACGGCATTTTGATATTGGTTTTTAGCTTGCTTATAGATGCCCTATACAGGGTGTTACAGAATGTTGTGAGGAAATTTTAAGTACAGATTCTACATCTAAAAATATGAAAAAAAAATTCATATAAACATGGGTCCGGAAATGCTCCGTTTCCATGATACGGGGTGTTTAAATTTTTCCATCTTTAATAGTTTATTTTACATTTATCGAAAACCCCTTGAGATATTGATATGAGTTGTGGTGCATGCAAATGTATCATTACAAGTCACATTTACATGTACAAAATTGTTTTCTAAAGCACTTACATCAGTGGCGTTCGTGCCGGCAAGTCTCTATGTTTAGCCAAAAAAACTGTGCGCCGCTGGTTTTTACAAAAAATAATAGGGCTTCCTTAAAGCCATATTCATTTTGCTGAAAAAGGGCCTCTTGGACTTTTTCCTTCTGATACACCGTTTTCGAAATAAAAATTATTTTATTAAAGCAGTACAATAATAAGTCATCGGGCTTACTATTGCACTGCTTAATAAAATAATTTTTATTTTGAAAACGGTGTCCAAGAGGCCCTTTTTTAGTAAAATTAATGTGGCTTTAAGGCCGCCATAGACGATGCAGTTTACCGGAAGGCGGACCTTTCGATTTGCAAACCGGAAGGCAAACTGTATTGTTAGTGGTCGTAGTGGCCGGAAGGCCGGGCCTGAACTCTCGGCCTCCCAAAAAACAGTCAGGGCTTGATTATTTACCTTCCGGCTAGGTTTTTTGCTTGCAAGTCGAAACGTGTATTGTGACGATATGGGTACAGGCCGAAAGTTATCAGGTTCCAGTCGTAATTCGTTTATTAGGTGCATATTCGAATTCACTTGTCGATTTATTAACCTCTGTTTTACCCATTTCGAACGTTTTCGCTTTATTTTTTGCTGTTTTTTAGATAATAAAGCAACTTCTATTAACATAAAATCATTTTTCTAGGTATTGTCTATAACTTTTCGCTTCGCACCACACTAAAAACTGAACAAAACCCTCCGAATAAAACGTAACGTGTATGCCTTAGCCGAGAATACAGGCTTGCTTCAGGTTTGCGAATCGAAAGTCCTACCTTCCGGTAAACTGCATCGTCTATGGCGGCCTTTAAGGAAGCAATACTCTATTTTTTTAAAAAACAGTGGCGCACAGTTTTTTTCGAAAATCATAGAGACTTACCAACTATCATGAAACGTATCATGAAAACGGAGCATTTACGGGCCCATGTTTATATGAATTTTTTTTAATATTTTTCGATGTAGAATCTGTCCTTAACTTTTCCTCACAACATTCTGTAACACCCTGTATATATGCTAAAAATATTAACCAAATTGTTTGGGATTTAACTGAGATATAAGGCATCTCCCAAATTAAAACAATATTTTTTCAGTGTAAGTAGCGTTTGTCACGGCATTTTGATATTGGTTTTTAGCTTGCCTATATATGCTCCATTAATGCTAAAAATATTAACTGAATTGTTTCGGATTTAACTGAGATATAAGGTATCTCCCAAATTAAAATAATGTTTTTTTCAGTGTAAGTAGCGTTTGTCACGGCATTTTAATATTGGTTTTCAGCTTGCCTATCGATGCTCTATATATGCTAAAAATATTAACCGAATTGCTTGGGATTTAACTGAGATATAATGTATCTCCCAAATTAAAAAATATTTTTTCAGTGTAAATAGCGTTTGTCACGGCATTTTGATATTGGTTTTTATCTTGCCTATGGATGCTCTATATATGCTAAAAATATTAACCGAATTGTTTGGTATTTAACCGAGATATAAGGTATCTCCCAAATTAAAATAATATTTTTTTTCAGTGTAAGTAGCTTTTGTCACGGCACGGCATTTGGTATTGGTTTTTAGCTTGCGTATCAACGCTCTATTGGGATTTAACTGAGATATAAGGTATCTTCCAAATTAACATTATAATTTTTCTCAGTGTAAGTAGTGTTTGTCACAGCATTTTGATATTAGTTTTTAGCTTGCCTATGGATGCTCTATATATACTAAAAATATTAACCGAATTGTCTATGATTTAACCGAAATATAAGGTTCTTTTCATATATCATTATATAATAATTATAATATTTATTTCAATATAAGTTACATAGTGAGATTATTACAATTTATATTATTGTTTTATTATGCCTTTCTTGAAGTGAAAGTGATGCATATTTATTTGGGAGCTGGTTGCTTACAGCTCCTTAAATTTGGGTACGTTCCCGATTACCTCTTGGTTCGCTGCTAAATTTTAGGAGCTAGCTCCTAAGGAGCTAGTTTCACATACATTGTTGACATAACTCATATCATAATAAATGCCTTTCACATATGTTACCCTACAAAAGCCATAAATACCAATACAAATAGAAGAAAGCAACTCGCCCAATGTTGTTTTTGGGCTAATATTCCCTTCCCTTAAAATCAACTTTTGAACGTAGGGCATGCGAAAACCTAACCTTATTAGAACGAAATCATCGTATTCGAATAACTCACCGGAATCAGCTACATCATCCACAAATCCTTCAGGATCACTAAAATTGGGTTCCTCGTTACCATTCAAGCCATCACTATCATTAGTTTTTTTGTTTTCATCGCTCTTATCGTCAATTTTTTTCTTGGCCATTTCGGCACGAGGAAAACAAAACTTACCCTTCGAGAAAAGAAAAGCAATGCACGTCGTGCGTCACTGACACCTGTCGTA
>MU182347.1:250227-265682 GCA_016904865.1 Pissodes strobi
TTTTATTGCTGTCGTCACTTTTCAACCGTTCTCGTGTCGGCGCCATTGAAAAGCACATCCTTTTAGAAATAAACCAGAGATTTTGTCTGGTCCTGGTCCTCTGGGCGACCAGCTTGTCTGCCTCTCTTTGGAAAAAAAAAGTTTTACAGTAACATTTTCTGGCTACAGGTTACTATAATAGATTTGATCCCAGAAAGGTCAACAGTTCTTTTCTTGATAGATTTTTTAGCTTCGTAAGGGTCACTAAACTAGCACTTGTGCTGTTTATATCCGGGAGCCAGAGCCGAAGAGGCTCCATCATATAGGAAAGATTAGTGGAGAAAAAGGCAACCAATTGTAAGGTAAACATGAATCCTCCACAACAATATAGAACATATCTACATCATATATCTTAGATGCATCATTAGGAGGCACAGATACTTTAAAACTTGCACTAGACTGGCCACCCGAGGATAATTTAGAGCAGGACAGAACCGATATTTTTTTAGAGGTTACCAACATAGACCCATCTACATTCCGCTGCAGCAGTAATTTCAGAGACATTTGATAGCATATTTTTTATTATTTAAATTTGAATTTGAATTGAACAGTCCTGAGTCAGTCTCTTTGTCCTTTTCAATATTAATGAGGTTGTTTAGTTTCAAATGCACTTCAGCATTGCTTACAGCGGCTGCCACATCAGAACTAGACAAAGGGCCCTTGTTGACTGTTTTCAAACCACCTCCAGTACTCAGATCTTGATCAATCTTCTTTACACCTGCACTTGTGAAATGTTTTATTAATTTTGAATTTTTCTCCACTATAAGTAGAAGACATCTTTTCAATAGCTAGTAGCATGTCCTTGTTTGTTTGTTTATCCATTGTAGATACACTATCCGAGAGTACATCTGTATTTTGAATGGGTACTTTGTCAGTCTTCATATGTCTTTCAACTAACTTTATCCTCTTATTCAGATCATCCACACATGCAGTAGAGGTTGTGATTGTGTTGATATTATTTTCCATAGCCCCTACTTTGTGTTCCATGTTCTGGTATCCCTGACTTGTTTTAAGTTTTTTGAATTCCTCTTCTAAAGTTACAATCCTTTTGTTCTGTTCTATTAGATTCTCCATAATATTACTTCCACAATACAGGCAGAAATGAAATAATAATCTGGTCTTCAAAAGGAGAACACAAATTTCCTTGAAGAAATCCCAGCCTCGATCCCAGCACACTACTGTTTTGGTGCAGATGTCACATGAGTAACCAAATAATTGATTTTTATCTACTTTTGAAATACAATTCCTGTTACATTTGTAACGAGAAGCCATGCTTACAAAAAGTATTTCAGTATCACCAATATGTGAAAAATATGGCAACCCTGCCTAAGAAATCCTTTGTTGTTATTGTTTACTCACGATTTAAATCAGGTATTTTTATTAACAATAGAAAAATTCAACTGCTACCTTCAATTGCTGGCACTTGTGGAACACCAACTATCACAATAGACCAACTTTCAAATTTTATTTTAACCAAAATTTGCAAAAACATAGTAGATCTCAACTAAAAGCAAACATACGTCATACAGCGTTGCCAGCTCACACTTTAACGTTAATCGTCAGTATATTAGAGGACACCAAAAAGTTAGGTTTAAAATTAGTATATAAAACTCAGGTCAACATTCAGAAATTATTGGGTCGTCCAATGGACAAAATTGAAATATTGAAAAAAGTGGAATTTATGAAATTGAATGTATGGACTGTAAGCAAAAATATGTCAGGCAAACTAGAAGATCTATATAAACGGAATTCGAAGAACTCGTAACGCATTTAAAGTATGGTAGAACGGAAAACTCAAGTGTTGCCGAGCGTGCTTTTGGTAATTGTCATAGAATAACAATTAAAAATTTAAAATTAATTCATAATGTATCTGATAGGAGATTATTAGATACATACGAAAGTATGAACATTATTAAATGTAAGAATAGTAAATAGAGATAGAGGGCCTATTCCATACAGTTCGTTGTACTGGTTCATCGAGCGTGAGTAGTAGGATTCCAGTAATGGTCCTTTTTTGTTCCACTTGATTAAGCTCACCGTTAGTATAAATTATAGTTAGGTAGAGTGTAAGTTAAGTTGTAATCATCTCCCGATGATGCTAACATGGTTAGCAAAACGCGCGTCGAGTGCAAATATTCTATTTCGGTATTGTGGTTAAAACTCTTTTAGTGAATTTTGCTGAAGGTTCCAAACCCCAACATAGATGTTTAGAGACAATTTATTAGCAATTTTTTTAATAATAATAATCCTAGGTATTCAAAAGAAAAAGAAACCGAAATTATCATGGGATGATCAGTTGCATAAATGGATACCTTTATATGGTTTTAAACGAGCTAAAGCAGAGAATGAGAAAAACTGGGTTATGGAGGTGCCTCAGAATGCAGATCCAAATGAAGATCAGTTTGCCAAGAAGCTGCTTGCTAAATCTGAAAATGTTGCCAAAAATGAACTGCAACGGCTGAGAAATATTGCTAAAGACAGGAAGATTAAAGTGCCTAGAGTTGGAGTAACTAATCCAGAGGTGAATTTTCATATTATACTTTTTAGTTAACTTTTTATATCCAAAAAGTTTTGGATCATTCCAAATATTTTAAATATTGATATGTAAACACCTTACGCGGTGGTATGAGGGGAAATCTCGGCAAATGGGACGGAAATGTGCAAACGGATGTGACATCATAACCATGCGCAGTGATAAAGTTCTTTCTAATGCCAGAATATAGGCAACCAGTTCCAAATAAATGGTCGCCTATATTCAGGCGTCACGCGGCCTAAGGTGGTATTAGATTTTCATATCGATGATGTCGATATAGAATATGTTTCCACCTCAGTGTCTCGAGTACTAGCAGACTTGCTCAATTTTTTTTGAAATAATATAATACACTCCAAAGTTGATCGAGAAATTAATGATATACTGACATCTAGCAGTTCAACTATATGTACTCATGGGTTCTTTTCCAATACCTTTTTTCCAACAACAAACTTTTAAGAGTCGATTAAAAGTTTGTTAATAGTAAAAGTAAATAAGTAAACTAATTAACCAGACCCTCATTGAATTGATACAGCGTACAAACAATTTGGATTAAAGTTATATGTTGAAAAAGCTTACATTTTTAAGTTAGTCATTGTTTTATAGTTTTATCTGATATTTTGTTGTAAAATGTATTGCATGCATTTAAAGTTTTAATCTACTTGACTATAATGTATTATCATAGTTTACTAAATAAGTATAGAATTTCTTCACTCTTTGTCTCATTTCCAGTTCGAATTTAGAGTGACCTGTCATACCAATTTTAATTTTTATAGGTATCATCAGCAAAAGATCTTCAAGCAGCCGTAACGGTTGCGAAGGCATCTACGGCAAGTTTAGGGAAGTTTCAAGATAAATTGCCGAAGGAGAAAGATGCAAGGGGAGTAGCTGCTATCACTCCAGGTGCCTCAAGGAAGCGAAAGATGCCCCCAGTATCTGGTGAAGTTGAAAAGCGAGAAAATTTAAATATTGTTGATTCAATATTAAACAAAATACCAAAATTGGATATTGAAAAAGCTGTTGCTAAACAGATGCAAACAACAAGGTATGTAGATCATTTATTTAAGCCAGAAAAACGATAATTGAAAATAAACTTTGGAAAAGTAGGTTGAGTGGTAAGCAATTTGGAATATCTATGACTTGTGGTTTCTAGGATGGATTTAAGTGACAATACACCGAACGAAAGGAATCGAGGGGATAATAGGAGCAAAAGCAAGAGCAAAATTGGAAAGAAACCAAAAGGTGCAAAGGGGCAAAGGACTGGCGGAAAGAAAGGTGGAGGCAGAAAGAGGCGTTAGAGGGATTGGTAAGTCAACATGCGATTCTCGCTTTTCCCTCTGTAGTATTTTGTCTTTTGGAGCCAACAATACTGATTTAATGCATTTCAACTATTTGAAAGCAATTTTAGTACAAGTTATACATTTGTTAGTTAAATCTGATCAAAAGTTGGTATACTAAAATATATTTTGAGATAATACAAGCTACAAAAATGTAAAATTGTGATATCACAAAATGTAGAATATTTTTGGCAGAGAATTAGGATTCTAAAAGTACTTGCAAGTATGGCTAAGTTTTATTTTTTGAAGACTATGTCTTATCAGAAAAGTATTTTAAAGAGAGATGGTTCTTATAAACTATATTTTTAAGAATAATAATTGTTTTTGCATATGCTATATAAGGTTTCCTCTTAATTTTGCGCTTAGTTTTGGTTAACAGTTTTTAATTTAGTAGCAGGTACTCTGCTTATATGGAAAACAAATATCTGATGATTATTTTTCTTATTTTTATATATTTTTGATAATGACAGCCTGCAAGTAATATTGAGTCTAGGGATGGTCCCAACCTAATGATGGGTCTTTTGAGACAGCCATGTAGACTAGTGTGCCTAATCCAGGGAGGGGCTTGGCAGCTACATATGTTCTTTTATCATTAGACCATTTGCACATAAAGTGATCGTCATCCACTATGTCCTTCTTTCCCTAAAAAATTTATGTTTTTTTTAGTTTGAAATTCAAAAAATTTAATTTTGATTGCTCTAAGAGTTTGATTAGCATCTTGTATTTATTAAAATATAAGTTTTATTACATTATTATTAGTAATAATAATAATAATAATAATAATAATAATAATAATAATAATACTTCTTTATTTCAAATTAAGACACACGAAAAGTACATTTAAAATGAAATGACGTCATTAAAAGCAGATTACCACTTGCAGTGAATATGGCTCAGTCTCTATAAGTGTTTCTTTCAAAAATGTTTTCCAGCTTTGACACACTATTATTAATTTTATACTAATTGGTAAGTTGTTGTAAAGTTTTATGCACATATTATAAGGACTCTTTTCTGTAATTGTTAGCCTATGGTTAGGATGTAATAAATTATAATTTCTATTGCTACGAATATTTTCAAACATCTCTATTTTTAATAACAAACATTAAACATTCAAATATGCAAAGTCTATATACCGTTAGTAGGTTTAGTTTTTTAAATATCCCACGACATGATTAAAAAATTAATTCTGTTTACTACCCTTACAATTCTTTTTTGTATAACAAAGACTCTCTGCAGTTCCGCACTACTTCCCCAAAACAGAATGCCATACCTTAAGACCGACTCAAAATTTGCATGATATAATATCTTTAAGGTGGGTAAATTCATATACCTAAATACTACTTTAATTCCATAACCTATACTGCTCAACTTTAAACATAAATTATTTATATGGTCATTTCATGATAAAAATTATTCTATAGTTATACCTAAAAATGTAGTGTTATTGCTTATTGTACTGTTTTTCGACATAACATAATATTTTCAGGTTTTTCAGTTTGATATTGTTTAGTTCTAAGGAGTATGAGATTTGTTTTATCGTCGTTTAGAATTAATTTATTTTGGTTGCTTGTGAGAAAAAAAGCATTTTCTGCATTTGCCAAAAGACGTTTCATATTTGATCCAGACACAAGAAGGTTTGTGTCGTCAGCGTAATTAGTTATTGTAAAATCATTACTAATATAACTAAGATTATTTAGAAAAATTATGAACAGTATAGGTCCCTGAATACTTCCCTGTGCAATGTCGATATTGCTGTTCTGTAAATCTGATTTAATTTCATTGTTGTTATTATCATGAACCACTACTCTCTGTATTCTTTCTGTGAGATATGATTTTACCCAGGCATATGCATTACCTCTTACACCATACTTATTTAATTTATACAATAATAAGTCCCTATCTATACAATCATATGCCTTACTTAAATCTATAAACATTCCTAAAGATAGCTTTTTTTCTTCAAACAAGTCTAAGATTGTCTTTGTGAATTGAAAAATAGCTGTTGTAGTTGATCTCTCTGCACCATGCGGTGATGTAGAAAATAACTGACATTCATTCATGAAACTAATCAAACGAGAACACATTACAAGCTCAAAATTTTTAGAAAAACTAGGAAGCAGACTCATGGGCCTATAATTATTTAAATCGTAAATAAAACCTTTCTTATACAAGGGTTTAATCTTAGGGAATTTTAGCTGGTTTGGATAAATACCAAATTTCAGAGAATTGTTAATTATATAGTTCTTGATAGTTAAGAACATCAACGGTTTCACTAATTGATAGTTTCACAATACCAGTGGGTATTTCATCTCCACTACTGTATTTATTTTTTAGCTTATTCACCAAATCTAACAGTTCTCCATTAGCTACACGTTGCAGATACATTGATTGGTTATTATCTGGTATTTTACAATTAAACAGTATTACTGGGTTATTATTCACCATTTCTGAAACTAAACTAGAGTTTTCACTAAAGTGAGAGTTATTTACTAATGCTTTTCCATTTATTTCGTTGCATATTGACCACAAACATTTATTTGTATTATCTGAATTTCTTACTTTTTCTCATATAATGTTGTTTTTTCAAGTTTCATAAGATTATCATATTCGGTTTTTGTTTCATTGTACATATGTTTAAATAAGTTATTATTTCTGGATAATACCAATAATGTATCCAACCTTTTTTTGCATTCTCTTATTTCTATACTAGAGTATACGTTCTTTTTATTTACATAAACCATTGTTTTGGGAAAATTCTGATTAAACATTCTTATATAAAAATGTATCCCACTGTAAATTAATATTGTGTGTTTGGATCTGGAAAACATTTCCCCAATCCTGCTCACTTAAACTTAATAAAAATTGACGTTTATTTTCTTCAGTAAAAAATCTTTTATGAATGAAATAATGTTTGTTTTCAGTTAAGCTAAAAAATAAAATCTGTACCATATGATCAAAAATATGCATTTCTACAATATCAGTATAGTAGTTGTCTTCAAGATTGGTAAAAATATTATCCAAACAGCTAACCGTTTTTTTAGTAATACGAGTGTTTCCAAAAACAGTACCTCTAATATTATAAAAATTGAAAAGAAAAAAACAGAAAAGATCTATGTACATTTTCTTGCAACATTTCTTTATTAAAGTCACCAGCTATAAATATTATTGAGTCATTATTAACATTGGATAGCATATATTCTAATTTACTATAAAAAATGTCCCTATTACCAGAAGGTGGTCTGTATATACATAAAGTTATAACTTTTTTACCCCTTACTACACATTCAATTGCTGCACATTCACAATCATTCCGCACAGATGACTTATTAATATTTTTAATTATTTTAAATTTTAAAGATTTCTTTATGTAGATCGCGCCGCCACCATGTTGACCTTCCCCTCTGCAAAACCACGATGCTAATTTAAAATCACTAATTCCTGTTTTTAATAATTGATCTTCCGTTTTCCAATGTTCTGTAAGACACAAACAAAAACATTCAGGATTATTCGTTAGAAGTACTTCTAGTCTATCTATTGCACGTTTTCATGTATTATGCACAGGTCATATGCAACAGCTTTCTTATCTAGCTTAAAAAATAATTTGTTGTTGCCGTTTGATTTCCATAATTATTATTTTCTTTATATTTTTCTTTTTTGTCTCTAAATGCTGGGGACATTTGGGATCTCTAGCTGAATGAATACGGTCTGTGAGTTTCATTTTCTTACAATTTGGACAATCTAAATTTGTGTTTTCAGGACATTGTTTACTATCACGTTTTCCGCCACATTTATAACAGCAAAATTCACCTTTACAATACTTAGATACGTGACCAAACAGGCAGCATTTATGGCTAGATTGACATGTTCCTGTGCATAAACACTAGTTAAATCAAATCGTACGTTTTCGTTTCTCAAAAACCATTTAAATATCATAGGATCTGTTTGAATTATCCAGTTTTCTTTGCAATTATTTCGACAGTCTTTTTTGTAATAAATTTAATTTTTGTGGCTATATTATCCCCAAAGTTTCTTTGTATTTCTGGATTATCTTCAATTAACGTATTGATAAATTCTATAGGCTCATAACCTTTCTCAATTCCCGTGAACATTACCATTGGGTCGGTATTTTGAAGTTCTCTGATTTCGAAATCTCTTACGGATTTGAGTATTTCGTTTAGCGTGACCTGCTGTTCCGAAATACTACATTCCATTAAGACGCCACCCCATTGAACCTTTTTTATATTTTTAAAAGTTTGAAGATCTTAATTATTATTGCTTAGGCTTTGTTTTAGCTTTTTAAACACTTTGAGTAATTTCGTTCCTTATTTTAATAAGTGTTCCATGTTAATCAATCTGTTCTCGGTGGAGTGTTCCATTTTTCATTCGACGATTCCTTTTGATTCGACAATTCCTTTTTATTTCGTTTTAGTATAGTGCTGTATGTTCATTCTTTTGGCGGTTCATTATTTGTCATGCTAAGTGCTGGTGTTACACTTAAATTATTATTTGGCACTGAAACTTGACTGTTTAATGTTATGTTGGAGGCTTTGTTGACTAATTCAAAATGATGTTTTTCTATTTGTCCTATTCTATAGGCCAACTTGGTTACTACTTTATGTAGGGTAAAACTGCATCTCTCATTTTTTTATTGTCTTCCATGGGGACTGCTAGTTCAGTATGTTCATGAAGTATTTCAATTTAATTAAGAGCCATTTCTAACATTTGTTCAGTTTTCATATTACGTAATTCATTAATTTGTTCGCTTCTAGTTGACTGATTTATTATTTCCACACTGACTTCCTGTTCCGAAATTTTTTTATCATGAATTTCTGGACTCAGTTTAGATCGGGGCCTTTTTAGATTTTTCTGGCCATCACTTACCAAATCTGCTTTTTTTTGGAGGCGTTCTACCAATATTGAATTTTGGTTTAAATAAAACTTCTTGTTTGTCTACATTTTCTATAGCGTTTTTGTCCATATTTGTTTGCAGATCATTTGTTAAATCCTGTATATCAGGTTGGTTTGAATTAAAGGTGTTTACACTATTTGCATCATTTTTTTACCTGTTTTTATCTAAATACATTCTTATTTCTTCACTTTTTTTATTCACATCGACGCCTATAATGTTCATTAATTCGTTTCTTGAATAGGTTCCGATAGAATAATGTCTTTTTAACCTTGGATTTTTTTGGTTACTATTTACGCATCACTTTCCTCATCCATTACACTACTATTTAGTTTTTGAATTAAATATCTAAGTCAACTGTTTTCGTAGAAAAAAATGCAAAAATCGCAGATGATAAATAAACACGTCCGCACACAGTAATATATACGCAGTAGTAATTTAGGGTTCCACCTTTTAGTTGGGTTGGTTATGAACAAAATTAATATAAATACATATTTTTAAATCAAAATGAGCAAATTCCTTATTTCAAGAATACTTAGACAAACCTAGTAGAGGTTGGCAGAAGGTTTGGATAGGAATAGTGAATCAATTTTTGGATGCAAACTGTTTGGCTGCTGTTCCTTAGGTGTAGTATTTTATATACCTAATTTTCTTATACAAAAATATTCCAAACACCAAAGTTGTCACCCTCATGGTTTTTATTGTAAAATGATAGATTTACATGTTTTCAATCTTGAGTATTAATGTTTGCAGTTATTATGAATGAAGCGAAATTCCTAGCAGTTTGGAGCAGAAAATCCCTTAGTTGGTGGTGATTAGCTAAACGCGTTTGAATTCAACTAAACCAATATATGCTTTCCTTACTTAGCTTGTTTTTAAGTAAAGTCAGAGTGTACAATCGGTTTTACTTTAAAACCTTTTTGTTGATGCTTTTTTCAGGTATAGTTTATTATTTACACAGCTTATAATAACAACTTATTTATGTAGCAACAATGGTTTCAAATAAACGAATCACATATTTTCAGCATAGTGTTCTGAGAGAAATGTATTTACAGGTAAAAGGACCAAGACATACCCCTTCAACTTTGTGTGCCGAGTCCTTTATTGCTTTTTCCATGATCGACAACATGTACTTGAAAAACGAGTTTCTGTTTTTCTTAACCACAGGATCATCGGACTTCATATTCACCAGTTTCACAATCCATTTTTTGCAAATTTGTTTATCTGTAATGAAGAAAATTTGGGTTTTTTAATATTATTTCAGCAAGTAGTTATAGGTATATGTCCTTGGTATAAAAGACATTCAGATTTCTGTCACTTTTGATAATATATTCTGATGAACGAAAACTGTACCATATATATTTCTTATAAGAAATATTTCATTGGTATTTAGCAGGTATAGTAAAGAATATAATGGTCAATAAATGTGACCCACAACCAAACTAGACAAATTGAGGATCAATGTAAAAATAAATAAACTTTGCAGAACGATGGGCTTCATTTACACCATGTCCCAAATGTGAATTATTTCGGTTTTTTTTAGTTATAATGTGTTCACGAAATTCTTTTTAGCTCATGACAAATTACAGTTACATACACGCAAATAAGAGCATTATTAATTTGTGATCAGTTTTCCGTATTACAATCCGATATTTTTGTTCTGCACCATGTAAATAAAATGTTTAGTCTGCAAATCAAGTATATGATATAACAAAGCCAGTGTCAGTTGACAAGCTATTTTATGCATTGAGTTGACGGTACATACCAAAGCGAGCAGCGTGATGAGTTAACACGCATAATAACGGGAATTGGCTACTCGTATTATGCACACTGTTTTCGAGGAATTTACCAAGAGGGGTTAAATGTGTGTTCAATATTTTATGTATGTTACTCTACGAAAGGAATTCTTGTTGTTTAGTTGCCATTTCATCTAGTGTTATGTCTTTACCCACTCCTCTTTGTGATTGCCATAATTGGCTAACAATTTTCTCGTTTTAATGAGTTAACATTTTATTCTTCTTCATTGGATTCGCTGATTTGAGTCATGCAACTTTCTCGCATCATTATCAAACTTCCTAATCCAGCTTAAACCAAAACGAGAGTATTTTACTCTTTTCAACGTCAAAGATCTTGTAAACTGCATCGAGGAAATTGCATTTAAGGTGTCCTTTATGCCCTAAAACTATTGGTTTCTTTATTTCCATTTTCAGGAGTTGGTAAAGTGTTTCTGATCTCTTACTTCTGATTGTTCGCTCGTTTAACAACCGTTTTACTCGCTCTTCAGCTAGCTTTGGTCTGAGCCGACCTTATTAAAATCTTACTTAATTAAACCATAATCAGTCGAAAAGAACTTTGTTGAAATAAAATTAAGAAACCTATTGTTTATACTAATAAAACCATTTACGTGTACATAATGTAATTGTAGGTTAGGTTTACGTTAATTCCAAATAGGTTTATGTGTAAGCTAAGGAGAATTTTCAGTTTCGGCCTCAAGAGATTTATAATATATTGTGTTTTTTACCAATAAAAGAATTTGGTAAGGCTTTTAAAATGTAGTTACTACTTGACACTCAAAAGGGAAGCTAGTGGTACCCTATAACTGTATGGTAAGTAATAAGTTGTTAATCGGGCTGAACTTATATATTGTATTTAATCAATTGTATTGTAATTCTATTACTTGTATGTTAAGTAAAATAATCCAAATGACAGTGATATGCTTATAAGTCTGACGTTCATCAGGTTTACCTAATTTGTGAGACTTATTCGGATCCTTATATTTTAAGTTAAAATATGTTAAACTGGCGAAAACTTTCTTATGTAATAGACTTGTACAAACATATTTTAGACATTTGAAACATGTTTTATCAAAGTAATTACTTTTGACATAAAGTAGCGTTTGGTATGATAGACTGTTCCAATCACATAGCTGCAACATGCTAAGACTAAATGTTCCCTTTTTGTTCCTAGTCAATGTGTTTTATATATTTTTAGCAAATAGACATGATTTTTATAAGTCAGTGCATACCTAATTGCTCCTCGGACACACAAGTGTCCTGTCTTTCTCATGGTTCACATTTTCTATAATTTGTCATATCAAAATATGATTTTATATGTTTCAAATGCAAAAATATTTTGTTTTCCTTTGCTCATTCAAATGCTTTAAAAGTAAATTAATGGACTGCATTGCTTCACTGCACTTTTGATGTATAGGTTAGCTATAATAATGCATTAATTTTCTTGAAGCCGAAACTGGAAATATGTACAGAGCTAAGTAAAATCACTGAAATTTCGATTCCTTTAAAAAGATGTTCTCAGAAATTTTTCTGTATCCACCAGGTTGCCTGAATTTTAAACAGCGAGATTTAGGATTGCTTTTGACTTGGGAGAACTGAACATTTAAATAATGCAAAACTATCCTTAACTTGTACGATTGTATGAATTTAGAACGGGGAGTTCAAACATTTCTATTTTTATTGTTGTCAGGAATGTGAGATCTTTATCGTTTTGAGTCGTGGCAATCATGGACAGTTTTACGCTCAGTTCTCGCAAGTCCTTCTGATAATAGTCACTGTTCAGGTGAAAAGCCTCTCTGAAATAAAGATAACCTTTATTTTTGGTAGAGGTGTTTTGTGATAGTTTATATTTCGGGACACCCAATGTATTTTTAGTGAATACCGCGGAGTTGTCGCCTGTTCTCATTTCGATAATGTTAGTGTCATTATTTTGTGAAATAAAAATATATAAAGTGAAATGAGTTTATGTTTTATTATATAAGCATTTATTCATGACATATTAAGTAACGATACCGAGGTTCTACCGGTAATTATTGTATGAGTGGTAAAAAATTAGTGATCGCCTTATTTTTGCGAAATTTTATATACCTGCTTTAGATCCTAGTTGGTTTATCAGTTCCTTAGCTATCTTTAAATTATTATGGAATTCTTCATCATATACATCCACAGGAGCAGGAATTATTTTCTTTGATTTATCACCCATTTCACAAAAAATTTGTCTCTCCTTCAATGCAAATACTTCCAGTCAAAAGGTACGGGTATTGATGACAGTTTAAAAATGGCACAGGTATTGATGACAGTTTAAAAATGGCAATTTGCCAAGGTAGTTTTATGTCAGGTAGAGAACTGTTCATGGTGGTATCAAAGAGTATATAATGTAAAGAGAGGACAGTAAGACAGAGCAATCAAATTAGAGAGGGATAGATGAGAACTCCGACTTAAAGGGCGCCTCGTATGTTATCGGATTATATCGGACACAATCGTCAAGCAAGGACGATCATCTAACACAGTGGATTAAATATATCTCGTAAAGGTCAAGTTTACATTTTTTTAGGGAGACGTTTGGTTTAGTTTTTTAATTCATATTGTGTAATTGAAATTAGGTGTGTAGACTTTAATTATGATATGTAACACAATTCATTTAATAGAATCTTTTAACAATCACTCGGTAAAATTTTGCTTACATACAATACAAGTTTTTTTTATGACTTTTCTCTAAACATCCTCGGATTTCTGATAAAACATTAATTGTTTTAATTTTATTACTAAATATTCAGAAAATTCTACCCTAATAATTTAGCTTCATACTCACTTTCGCGAATTTCGCCTTTTTTGACATAAACTGGCATTTTCAGCTTTAAAATTATTAGCGGCGAAAAAAATTTTTTTTATCAATTCTACCATAATTGTGAATTAACATCAAATTTCTTGACTGCTTTGCTATATTTATTTGTTTATTCTTTTTAGGCATTGGGTTCATTAGTAAAATTGTAGAATAGATACTTTGACCATTGGATAATAATATTAATTATTTTATGATCCGTTTGCTTCTTTTAGCTTTTAGTAATTATCCTAAAACTACGAGATACCCACCAGCTAAATGACACCAGATAAGAAAATTTTCGACAAATATATTTTTAAAATGCGATTTTCGCAATTTAGTTGCCATTCTAGACTTAAAAATATATTACTAACCTGCTTACATCTTCCGGTACTTGGACCTTACCTATAAAACCTATTCCACTAAAACCATAAATTCGCAAAGAAGTTAAAACTATTTGAACTTTTTAGCAAATATTCGCCGACGAAATTTCGCGTCAATGAGTATGGACCAAAACTTACACTCGCGCGAAAAATCAACAACTGTCAAAAAAAGGCGAAATTCGCGGAAGTGAATATGAAGCTTTAAAGTGAGATTCGAATAGAATTTACTTTTTCGTTGGTTTATCTACATACTAAGAGTTTATCCCCTCTATGTTTTGAATGAAACTTTCCTTTAAAATAATCGAAAAATATTGATTACACATTTTTAATTTAAACTGAAGGAAATTCTTATTTGATTAATTAAAGCTTTTAGACGTCCTCAATAAATTTTAATAAAAATTCGCCGGAAACATTAAAAAACTGAATTTTATCAAATTTTTTAATTAAAATAAGTTGAGCACTGAGATTTTAAGAAAATGCAAAAGTTTACACAAATTCAGAGAATTTGAATGAAAATCACTCGATATAAAATTTTATCCTAGCAGAAAGTATTAGATATTTAGTAAATTTTGTCCTCATTTTCGTTATTTCGACCCACTGTGATGAAACCGATTATTCGTCATCTTGTTTCACTTGACGTCAACATCGCTCGCCTTGATAAAAAGTTACATCCGACAACGTCGCGATATCTCCAAGTTAGAGGGACAAGGTCATTGAAACGGCTGACGAAACATCAAGGAAATTCGCCGGCTGTCTTCCCTTTACATTATATACTCTTTGGTGGTATTGTGCATCCAATGGGTAAGCTATTTCGTTGTTTGAATAACCTTTATTCAAACAACGGCTATTTATTCATTTATTTGCCAATCTAGTCACTGTTAATTTTAAAATCTGCCCCTTATTCTTCTCACTTTTCTAAATGGCAGAGTCCACTGGCTCATTGTTTAAATTTGTAACAACGAATTTTTACAAGCTTTTATTTACTTTCACCTGTGGGTCTGTCTGTCTGTAATTAGAACTTCTAAATGTTCGATTGACTTGAAATTTGGTACACGTTTATAGTTCCGATGACAATACAATATTATAATGTTAAGTCGCCGAATATTAACTACGATAAGAAGATTCATTCTCCGCGGCGGCACGTCAGCGGTATGCCTCCTTCCCCGCGCGAAAACTAGCATGATACTGGCATGCGACCTTTGGACCCGGCGCACACTGGTCGAATTTCTAGGAAAGCAGGCCATAATAAGATTTACCAGAAATAAGACAATCATCTATATTTATATATAGGGTGTATCAATTATCACTAACGATATAAATCATTTGTATGTTCTTAAACCGTTTTAAAAAATTATTTTGAAAATTGAGGCCTCCTTCGTTTTTAAATTTTTAATTCGACGATCCAAATTTTGTTTTTGCAACAGTTAATTCAGGAGTCTCACCAGCAAAATGAATATTAAGTGGACGACAGAAATGCGTTGATGAGGACCTACAATTTTGCCATACATAAATTTCAGTTATCGCTATTTTTACAAATTAATCTAATAGGGATGAAACTAGTAAAAATATAGAAGCATCAGTACAGCTGTTGTTCAAAAACCCTTGCTTATATTCTGACTATCCCAAGGTAATATCAAAGCCATATT
>MU182347.1:267575-325458 GCA_016904865.1 Pissodes strobi
ACTTTTAGTTTATTTTCTTCTTTTTAGTGCATTTAAATACAAGCTTGTTTTTAAAATTTATTTTTATTTTTATTTATGAGATAATTGAAATAAGTTCACGTCCGCATGTAGAGACACTAGAGTTGTCAAAAAAGTGAAAAAATGTCATATTATAATGTTAATGTCAGTAAAATTCAATAACAAGTAATCAGTTTTTTGGTCTTGATCAAGAGTTTCTGTATCCGAAGTATTGGCGGTTGGATGTTTGGAAATTGGATTTGTGCTTTGTTTGTGCCGTATTTGTGATATAACTCCTGCAGGACCACAGCAGAGAGTAAAGGTGCATTTTGTGACATTTCGTGTTTTCCTGAATACACCTTTATTCCCAAGGAGTCGAGGAGACGGGTAGTTTTCTGGGGTGCGACATAAATAGTGGCGACCGTGACAGGACTGTAGTTGTGCGTTTCTGTAGAAGTGTTAGTTTTTCGGTCAGTAAACAGATCTAATCGCTTTAAAGATAATTTTAAACGTTTTATTACGAGGTTTATCAAGCCAAATAGGTACCGAAACGCGTTTGTTTCGATCAAATTGTCGCCGTGTTAGTTAACGCCGCCAAGGACACTGGTTAAATTTTGAGATTCTTGTAATTTTACGAAGGGGCCTATAACCTTCAATTTGAATACTATCTTATCGCCGTTTTGAACGTATGTGGTTTTGAACCGGGTGGTCATTACAGATTAAGCATGGAAGAATCCAAACAAAGCCGAAAGGTGTTGCACTCTTTGTTTACAAAAAATGCCAAAGAGTTGGAGAAAATGTTCAAGGACAGGAGAGAACGAGGGGACATTAAGGGATGCTCTGGGACTTGTGGGATGACATCGAAGTTAAACACTCTGGATTAACAAATATACAACATGATGCTAAAGGAAGCCAGTGAGGATGAATTGTTAGCGGAGATGGAGACGAACGAGACATATAAGAAAAGGTATGTGACCCTTAATCACCAACTAAATTCATGCATGGAGAGCAATGATGTAAATAGATCTGAGCAGGCATCTGAGACTCATCGCAGTAGTTACAGCATGAGAAGTAGGTAATAAGAGAAAATTTAAATTACCTGCCATAGAATTTAGTACTTTCGATAGTAACCTAAGAAATTGGCAGCCATTCTGGACCCAGTTTAGTAAAATTCATATGGAGCCAGATATTGATTTAAATGATAAAATTGAGGATTTAGTGTAAGCCACAATACCTGGTAGTCGTGCTAGAAACCTAGTCGAAAATTTTCCTTGTATTGGCAAGAATTATAATGACGTAATTGATTGTTTAACCTCACGTTTTGGTCGCGAAGACCTTCAAATTGAGGTAAATGTTTGTGAGCTGTTAAAATCATTATAAATAATGCTGTATCTAATGGTAAAGTCAATTTATTTTCATTATATGACGGTATTGAAACACAACTACGTGCTCTAGATACTTTAGGGATCAAATCCACTGACTGTGCCGCCATGCTGTTTCCTCTAATCGAATCATGTTTGCCAGAAAATGTATTAAGGGTCTGGCAACGTTCTCCTTTAGCACTGCCTAATGTAAATAAAAGTTCACAGAGGATAATGTCAGCACCATCGACGAGTCCTCTGAGAGCAAATTAAAGAATCTTTTGCAGTGCATACGCCATGAAGTTGACAATGAACAAAGGATCTTACTTGCTACAGAGAGTTTTGGTTTACATCTAAATAAGCATTCAAGTTTTTTTGGTTCAGGTAGTCATGACAAGGTGGGAGCAAAAAAGAAGACTACAGGTTGCTCGGAGCAGGAAGTCCCTACTGCCACCGGTTTAATTAATATTGAACAATCCTCTAGTTTCCCCAAATGTATTTTTTGTAATAATAGCACCAGCTCTTTCAAAGCACAGAATCTATCACCAGAAAAGAGGCAGCAAATTGTGACAGTAAAGTCGTTGCTTGAAGCTTGGGCATCAAGGTCGTAAATGTAACCACTCTCCTAAATTATTTATTTGGTAAGCTAGAAAAAAATTCTTCCTTCAGAAGCTTTTCTGATGTTCCATTGTTTTTCTAGTGTCACCACAGAAAAGTTTCTGAAGGAACCTACAACTTTTGTATACAACATTTTTTTCTAGCTCACCAAATAAAGAATTTAGGAGAGGGGTTCAGTAATAATCAGATACCCGACATTCTTGAAATTTACGTGGTTACTATTATAGCTAGACCCAACAAACCTTATATTACTGAAGTCGTCTTAAAGAGCTCTACCGATATCCGGAATAATATACAGGGTATCCCATTTAAAAAAACATTAATTTAATTTGGACAGTAGAATTTCGATGTTCCATTGTTTTTCTAGTAACACCGCAGAAAACTATATGAAGATCCTTACAACTTTTGTACTTAACATTTTTTTATACGAGGGTAAATAAAAAAGTTAAAGGGGGTTACATTTATAACCGGACATCCTGTACGGTATGTAAGAGATACAGTGGTAAATCGTTCAGCCTAAGTGTACCTCCATTGCCCCTGGATCGTTCAAACCAGTCTCTCCTCCGGTAAAATTTATCATTTTTGGGTTGCGAAGTATTAAGACTTCATCGACGGTATTGACTTCAAAGAAACAAATTATGTGACTGGGAGTACCCCTAAACCTTGAATTACTTGAAGATCATAAATAAAACACGTTTGCTTGTTCATGAATATATTTTTCTAGTGACAAAGAATTACATGTAAATGGGTAATACTGGTTAATAGGTACCGTTTCATCTACTCCTTCATAACGATATACAGTCATTCCGACATTCATTTATAAGCTTTAGATCGCCTATTTCCGAAAATCTGGCACCGTAACATCTGCAATCGAAAATTTCTTTCAACTATATACCGTATTCTAGAAAAAAAGTCTTACGGCAAAGTTATCTTTGTTTAATTGCACACCTTGCTTAATAATAAGCCGTCTAAAAACTATTTTGACGTTTGCGAATTTACTTTATATATTTAACTGATTGTAGCATCTAAACAGTTCGATTTAAGAAAAAAGGTTTCGCAAATTTTAATAATATGCTCTAGCACAGACTAGACACGATTTAGTTTTAAGCGGCAGTCAAAACCGGGAAACTTTCGGCTAAACTGGATGTTAGTACCTAAGCTTACAAAGTAGCAAGTAAGGTAGAAAAGGGCGCCCAAATTTATTGAAATTCTAAAACTTCCAACTTCATGGAAAATAATGGTATTAGGCATAGTATGTGGTATATGCTTAGAAATTTTTAAACAATTAAGTCACACAAATTATACAGGGTGCTCGGTTATTTAAACACATATCTACTTTTGTTGTGGCACTATTTTCTGAAAGACCCGATATGGGGTACTTTTTTTCTAGATGCCGAAAATAAGGGTCACCGAAAAGGCTAGCTGATTAAACAAGGATTTTTCCAGACGAAAAGGTGCTAAAACATTGGGTATTCCATTTTCAAGTCTTCAGTTCCAAAATAGAAGTTAAAATAGCGAATAAAGTGAAAACCATGGCCAATATTTTCTTCAGATAAGGAAAGTGGCGTTCGAAAAACTTGAATTTAAGGCACAACTTCAACAGATCTTCAAGAATAGCGAGACTTGATTGGTTTTGCTCGTTTATGGCTAAGAATAAAATATCTGTTAGGCAGCCAGAAGCAACAAGCATCCACAGAATCACAGCTTTTAATAAAACCACCGAGGTGCAGTTGTTCTATAAACTGTTAGGGGAGCTTATATGGACAAGCATAGATTCGTCCAAAAACATCTATATTTGCGTCGAAAGGGATTTCGACTGTACAAACCCCCGGCAAAATATTAGCCACAAACGGGGCAAAAAAGAGTGGGATCTATAAGGAGTTGGGAAAGAGGCAGGAATATTGCTTTGGTGTGAGTAATGAGCGTTGCTGGCGGATTCATTTCGCCAATGTTTATTTTTCCTCAGAAGCAGTTGACTCCACTACTTGAGAAAGATGGCCCAACAGACGCACTATATGCATGCTCAGATGATAATGGTTGGATCGATGAAAATCCCTTTCTTGAATGGTCTTCGCTGCAGCTGAAATACTCCAGTCGGAATCCGTTTCATCTGCTGCTGGTGATACAGTAAAAGATATAAGCTCGATTCCTGGCAAAATCGAAGCAAGTTGAACCATCAGTTCCTGGCACATCGAGGCAAGCAGACCTAGTAGTTCCCGGCACACCAAGATTAGTTTTCCCTTAACCTGATATTCTATCAACATCCGAAGCCAAAGAAACGGTAGATAAGGTGTCTACAATCCGAGATTTTATAAAATTTCCAGAGACAACACGAAAACACCTATCCTCAATACCAGGCAAGGCCGAAAAAAGCAACACGCTACAATTTTAACATTAACACCAATAAAAGAAGATCTGGTGAAAAATAAAATAAAAAAATGAGTCTGCTTGTACTCGAGACATTGATGTGTAAACATATCCTATATCGACGTGCACAAATATTTGAGCAACCCTCATAAAATCACTGCGCATGGTTATTTCCATCCCCATCCATATGCACATTTCCATCCCATTTGTCGAGATTTACCCTCATACCGCCGCGTAAGATGTTTACACATCAAAAAAAAAATTAAAAATATCAAAAAGGAGAAGGAAACAAATTAAAAGGCAAGGGCCAAGGACAGCAGATTAAGGTGCAGACGAAGGACCCCGAAAGAACAAGTTTTCCGGGATTCAGACGATACTTCGAGATCAGTCGCAAGTACTGATGAATTAGTACGGGACGATGAAGATAATGATGCAGAAGATTCAAGACACGAATGTCTTATATGCAACGAGTTCGAAAGAAATAACGAGGTGTTGCACAGATGCGCTTCATGTGGGCGGTGGGCTCAACGGACTGCAGAGGATGGAACTCAGCCGAAGGCTATATCTGTGATTTGTGTTATAAATAAATATAATATAAGATTAATTTTTGGTTGACTTCGATTAAATTTTTGATTGACTCCGATTGCCCACATGGTGACCTTCATCGATGTAATGGGGTTCAAATCAATATATTTTTTAAACTGTCACAATTTCCAAAGTTAATAACTAAAGTGATTAAAACTGTTCCCAATTCAAGCTGTCTAAGTAAATTTTGTTATCAAAGTTTTGAGTTCAAGATTTAATTTTGAAATGAGTTTTTATTTAGTTATATTATTTTCGAATGACTCCCATTACCCTCTTTTACCTTAACTGAAAGCAATTTTAGACTGTGATAAATTGGCGGCCTAAAGCTTATGTAGAGAGTGCCGTATTCCTGAAAAACCCTGTATATGCATACAATACCCGCCAAAAAGTATGATGCCACATATGGAAAATTTTTATTATTAATTTCCCCAAAAAAACCGTTGGAGATAAAAGGTGGGACATGAAGGAAACCAGATTTTGATGTCTCGTACAGGGTGCGGGAAAAAATTAACATGTGACTTCGCAATATTAAAAATAACTTTCATATTTAAGTTAATGAGAGCCTACCTATAGATTCGCATCTCAAGATCGTTTATTTTAAAGATTTTTAATTTTTTTTTCGTTTGCGTTCCTTATATAGGCAACACCAGAATTGATATTAGCCTATTCTTAATGTATCACTTTGTATAAAAAATTAGGGAGTTGATGAACTGATAATAATATATATTTTTTTATAAGTATTTGTTTCATTCTTTTTGGCGAGCCTACTGGTGACATGTATTTAAGATAAATCATATTTTCAACATTAGAAAAAATGACATACATAATTCTAGTATATCTTATCTACAATAAACTTTATATATGCTTTTTAAAAATAACACATAGTAACGCTTTCTCTGCGTTTTCCTTACCGCTTTGCATTGTATCAACGATCAGTCTTAAACATTTCAAATTTCAATATAATAGTAATAAATATTAAAGCCATATAACTACTGTTAAGTATACTTAATTTTTATATTAATACGCGTTCACACCTTCTCAGTTCAATAAATTAATAGTACTGTCCATAATAAATAAAGCGTGAATCTTGCCTCTTTAGATCTAGAATTTGCCCTTTATTAAAAGCAATGTAACTGGGAAAAGTTTGCTAGCCATTACTGTCACATTAACTGTAAATAAATTTTCAAATTATTACGTTCATACTTCAACATTTACTTTAAAATGAGATCATCTATCCCATTATCTCAGAAAGTATAAGAACTAGAAAACCAATTTAAATAAAAACCTTTCAGTGTTGACTTAATTTTTGAAGTGAAACTTCTTTTGGATAGTAAGCTAGTGAACGCATTACGAAAGTTACAAAATGTGTGATACGGCGAATGCGTAACGTCAGATAATGGGTGACACGGCGGAGCGATCGAAAGTAGAGAGCGAGCTATAGCTAGTAGGGGTGGGCAAATTAATCCATTAAAATTCGATTATATTCGATTAACTTTTTGAAAATATAGATTAATCGATTATTCCGATTAATTGATTATGTCGATTATTCCGGTTAATCGATATACCTCATTATTTCGATTAATCGATTATTTAGATATTTGCTAAAATATTAAACGTTTAATCGATTAACATTTTTTGCCCACTCCTACCGACTACTTCACAACAGATATAGTTTTTAAAATTTCAAATTAATAACAAAGTGTAATTAGAATATCTAGACTCTTAATAATACGCGTTGCAAAATTAACCAATAGGAGATCCTCATTTCGACGCGCCATTTTCTGACAGTCTCGCTTCAGTTGTTGCACAATTAGGTAAAGTTCGCCCAGCCGCTGTTGACCCTCGAAACGCATGCAATTGCATGCGTTTCGAGGGTCAACAACGGCTGGGCGAACTATACAACACCAACACATAACCTCAACGGAGTGTTAGCACGTTAGCAGTATAGTAATAGTCTTTATCTTTAAATTATGTATGCGATTGTGTTAGATTGGGTTACTTTGGGAGTTTCTAACAGTACAAGCCTCCACTGTGCCCTCTAAAGGCTGTTTAGTAAAAGAGGTCAGATCGTAAGTGATCTTAGAACCTCGTTTACGGGGGATCATATAGAACAATTTGTTTTTCTTTCAATGAACAAGAGATTTGTAAACCTGCACACACATTGAATTTACGATTTTTATCAATAATAACAGTTTGTAAAAAATATTCTTTTCCGCTTATTAGAAGTTAATAGTTATCCCACTTTACAGAGCTCTAGCTCCTTGATCGATCAACTTAGAATGGCGAATGGCTTTCAAACGCGTACTCAAGTGATCTAATAGATTATTAAACACTAAGATGTGAATGTACCAACCATTTTGTTCTCACTTTATCAGATATAATGTTTTGTTCGGTATTTGCATTAAGTAATTATAGTCTATTATAGACAATCTAGGCTATATTCGTTAGTCGATTATTTCGATTAATCGATTGTATCGATTATTTCGATTAAATCAATTAATCTATTATATCGATTAATCGAGAATAATCGATTATTACAAATAATCGAAAATCGATTATTACTTTCATTAATCGCCCAGCCCTAATAACTAGACGGGACATACCATATAATTGTTTTTAACTATTTGCCATTCACAAAAAGGGGGAGGCAATTAATTTTTTAATTAACTAATTTAATAAACTACTTTTCCATAGTTTGCTGTTATATTATTTATAGGTTTGAGTAAAGCAAATGTTTCGGATGTTAATTATTATATATAGTTACGAATTAGCAACCCATAATTCGTTCAAGAGGTGTGCACTCGAAGATACATACAAAAATGAAAAACGTGTAGAGATATTTACAAGACACTCCTAAATACCGACTTTCGGTGAAATTGTCCGAACGGTTTTGGAGTAAATTTTCCGACGAATTTTTTTCCACAGACCTATGGTCGTGAGAAAGTAAATATGCAGGACGCAGGTGAAGGTGGTGAATCCAAACAAAAATAATACTTTTTGCTTTTTTATTGCAATAAGTATTGTGTTTAGGTAGCATAGGGCAATTTTTTATTTGCCATCGTGTAAAAAGAGATACATGGAAAAAAGGTTACCTACTTTATTACATACTATGCTGGTGACATAGGAAAGGAATAGTATTTAGAAGGCAACCTTGAAATTATATTTATTTTTCTAATAAACTAACTACAATTTTTAGTTGTTAGTTTTTAATAACTAATAAACCTTATAATATATTCCCTATAATCGGGAAAGCAAAACTTAGTAAAGAGTAAAAAATATATGAAGATTAATTTGAACAATATTCGTCTTCACAATAGCAACCTATTATGCAGTCTATAAGCTTTGAAACAACTACAGTTTCCAATACAGCTCTTAAATTTACATTTGCAGCACAATTTTAAAATTTTATGTTTGAACAAATTGCTATGGTGAATTAGTACATTATCTGTCAAATCCCGACCAAAATTTCTTGGATTTGGAATTTCAGGATTTACTAAAGTCGCACTCTTCCAGACAATTATTTGGTAGGGCAGCCTTTACAACATGTTGGTAAAATACGTCCTCAGTAGGTGGTAAATTTCTTAAATCAGATTTATATCAGTGTAGTAGATGGGCGTGTAATTTATTTAAATCACCTGTAAATGCTGGCTTATCATACAAAATGTTCATAAAAAATTGTGCTGAATTTTGTTGGAATTGAATTAAATTCTGGCTAGCATTTTGAGGATAATTTATGATAGTATAGTGATGATTTTAGGTCCTTATGATTCCTATACTCTAAACACATTTTTACGGCACTGGCTTTTCGCTAGACAATTATGCTTTTTTTCAATCCTTTGGACACATTTTTTGTCGATTAACCGTTAAAAAATTCCTTCGATGCTGAAATTTTCACCGCAGTTTTCGTACCGTTTCACTTTTAAAAAAGATTTTGACACATTTTCTTACCAAAAATGAAACTTCGATATATGTCGCTACAAAGTAGAAACATTAAGCTTTCAAAACTGTGAAAAATTTTTGGAAATATATTGAAAAATAATAAAAAAAATAATTTAAAAGACAACATATTGTTTATACTTTCTTGCAATACCGAATTTAATCGAGACATCCAGATATACATCTGCAAGATCACGCCCGACAAGACACCCTTTTTTCAAAACTATATCTTCGAGTGCACACCTTATTCATACTTTTATTGATAGATGATTAACTACTTATATTTATATAGAAATATGAATTTTTACTGGAATATCTAATAAAAAATGATTTATTTGAATCAACAAATCCTCTTTAGCTAATTTAATTTACATTATTCTCTTTGGTTATAAAATGGCTTCTCGTGCATGTATATCTATTACCTTATTTTTTACACAGAATTAATTAAACAACTTCAACAGGAATTTTTGATTCCTGGGCAAAGTTTATCCAAATCTTAATTCTGGATCTGGTACAGGAACTTAGATCTGCCTCATCACAAGCTGCATATTGCCATATTTACTTCTTCCACGACAGAACTCCACTTGAAACTTGTGGAGCTGCGGTGTACTTTAAGACGTTACACCGCTACAGATGTCATAATTCTCCGTGACTAGAGTAATACAAGAGACAGCATCAAATATTTTCATAATTATCTGTGCATATCATTGAAACTGGCCCAAAACAGCCCTACCTTGTCATTGCCGCCAAAATACGGAAAGCGGAAAGCCAGACACGCGCTGGACGAAGAATTTACATGTACAGGGTGGCCCATTTTCATGTATTTTATTATATTTCTCGCTTATGAGTGCAGATAGAAAGATGCGATTTATGAAATAGTTTGCTACTTTTTGTGATTTCACTTGTGCTTCCTTAAAGTCGGTTAAACTGACCTTTCCCAAAGTTAAACCTCGGGCTTAATATACAGTGTCCGCCAGAAAGTTGGCTACATATGGAGAACTTTTTTATTAAGTATACATATATGATTTCACAGAAAATGTCATACTAATAGTGCATTACGGAACCGTAAAAATGTTTGATAACGATTTTTCATTGCTCATATTATATGTAGTTTGCGAATAAATTAATATTTGCTATTATTTTTGGGCTCTAATGTTAGTTCAACATTTTGCACTTCCTGTATACTGCACCTTAAGTTTGGTAATAGTACAGTTACTGTTTCGTCAGGCACTAACTTTTACCGACAATGACATTTTGTGACATATCAATTTTGTTTTTCTATATAAAAAATTTATATTTGCTTTCCAAATTTAGCAACGTGTGAATAGACGTTGGGTTAAACAGAAATCACTTATTTCTGTATGACTAGGTGTTTGTAAAAATATCCTGGCTGGTCAGGTCTATATGATGGCAACAAAATTAATTCCTTCATTAGGGTGGTTAGCTGTAAAAGAGCCCAACTCTGTTACGCCCATTATTTATTACCAATTATTCAATAATTAAAATTCCTTAATTATCTCTTCCATCTCTAGATATGCCCCTATGAAAAAATTGCCTTTACAGGTGTGAGTGATTCAAGATGACTGGGAAAACTTTCGCGGACAAACTTCTTTCTAAATTCATACAATAAGGTTTCCTATATCAGAGTAGTTTCGTCTTGAGCATCATGATCAAATACCATCAGAAGTGAATTCTTGGAAGAAGAGTGGTCTTCTTTCTCTAAGAGAGCTGTCTTTTCGCCGTTGTCATTCAGTGAACAATCTGGCGAACTAGAAGAAAATATTAATTTTTAGAGTTCATATATGAAATAAATAAAAGCTCGTTGATTTATTAAACATAAAAATAAAACAAAGTAGAATAAGAACCACTTAAATAAGTAAACCACTTAAAGATTTCCACTAACTTTATTTAAACATTATTTAAGTGGTTCTTAGTTATCGATCTCCATCAAGTAAAGGCTAATTCGATTAAATTCTAACCGCATTAAAAAAAATTGTTAGTTTCATTCAGAATGCAGTAGTAGAACTGTCTCAACCGCCGAATGGTATAAAGGGACATTTGTAACACCCTTGGCTTGTTGCAAAAATATCTTTTATTTTTGTGATTAGGTTTAGATGCTTTAAAAAGATACCAAAAATTATATTTAGAGAAAGTCAACAAGCCCCGCAATTAAGTCATTTCAAAACTTGACAATTTTGCAGGAGCTTTTTCCTGTTTTACTGGTTTACTAACCATTTTTATTTTTAGGTTTGTTCGTTCTTGACACGCGCAGATTTGTTCCTCGAAACGTCGCCCGTTTTTCCAGTTTTCTTTAGGTTTTTTAGCTTCATTAGGGTCACTAAACTAGCACTTGTGCTGTTTATACCCTAGAGCCAGAGCAAGCGGCTCTAATTTGTAAGTCAATGTGGAGAAAGAGGCAAACATTGTAAGGTAAATTCTGAAAACCAAAATAATGCAATATTATTTGGCAAAAATGGGAAAAAAGTTCCTGTAAATATTAACCAATAATAATACCTTGATAAAAATACTTAGAACAACTTAGCTTGTTTCATAAAAAATATCACTCAGCTTGACAATAGGGAACTTGAACATTTTTTTTTATTTCTTTAATATATTTGCCTACCTATAGAGACAGCACACACCAAATATCAGCCCTCAATTCGCAATATTTAATTTGCAATAAACAATTAAAGTTGTGACCGCAAGCTACTCATTTTAAACGACACGTGACGTCACACCGCTCGTTCGATCGGAAAGCAGTCATTGACATATATCTTAAAATGTCAGTGAAGGCAGTATGGCATCGACAGCCACAAGTATTTAAATATTTACGTTTATTACTGCTTTTCGTTGAATTGCCAGGGTGTTTGTTATAATTCGTGTTGATTTGTACTTTAATCTGGGCTTTAATATTAATAATAATAATGGAAGCTAAGACGTTCCCTGCCCTGCCGTCCGTCAGGCGCGACGACAAACGAGCTACTTGACGTCACATCCGGTCCCAGCCAAGCACGGCGCGTTATAAGAATAATTTGAATTATGCAGTTTTTAATTGCTTATATTTATTATACAAAAATAAAAAATTAGTTTTTTTGTGAACTGTGGTTCTTTTAATAGTATTAAATTATGTTTGTGAGTAATATTTTTCAAATTTAATTTTTATGCAAGTTCCCCATTATGGCATGCACACAAATCTTCCTGTTTGGTACATTCTACATGGGTCTAAAGTTTGCATTTAAAGCATTAAGTACATTTCTCTCTTGGTTTGCTTAAACCATAGGTTGGGTTGCAAACAAAAATATGCATCTTCTTCCTAGCTTCTTCAGCTTCTGACCCAAAGTATTTCCTTTTATTTTCGATCTTAATTCTTTCTTTTTCTGGTGTATCTGTGTAGATGGTGGAGCTTATTTTCTTATCTTTTTTCCTCTTCTATTTGGTGGGTGGAAAATATTTGGCTGCGAGTAATTTCGTGTGCATTCTGACTGACCATGTCGAAATTTGAAGCACTTGTGTTTCTGGCTGGTTGAATAATGATTGTGGCTGAACCGAGCTTGTAGGTGGTTTAAATATAACTGACTGTGACAGTAGTGCCATTGTGGAATGTACCACTTCAATAGTGTTGTTGTTGGTTTAGGCTTCCTTAATATTGGAGCAAGGTATTGGTCAATTTGTATTGATAATGGAGCAAAGTGCATTTCTGTAAAAATATCCCTACTGAATTGCAATATAGCTTTGTATATCAAAATTTAGCCTGTATTTTTGTTAGGGTGAGTGCAAGAGGCAATATTCCTGGAATATCGTAGATCATCGTTTCTGAAGGATTGTTCCTCATTTAACTGTCAGAAGCATACTTAACGGCTTTATTTAAGGAACCATATACAACACGACTGGGTTGTAATTTGTGGAAACAATGCGGTGGGAATGATAAAACCATAATACCGTTCTCTTTGCAGAAATCAAGTGCTAATATAAACAGATATACGTACCGAGTGATTGTCAAGTAATAAATACAACTTTCTGACTGGCAGAACAAGTCATAAATTTCTAGAAATATTTCAAAAAAATTACAATCTCTTCCTCCTGCATACACCCGCTACCCTTGCCTGTTCCAATATATCCCACTGGACCATCTCTGACCAAGCGATTTTGGTATCTAAAACGAGGAAAAATTAACATAGATGGCGTATAAGTGCCAATAGCATTAACTGCTATCCTCACAGTTACGAGACTTCCACATTTAGCTGTCGGTCAACTGCCGACCTATCTTATTCATCTTTTTGCAACAATTCTGTTTGGGTTTTCAACGGTTGTAATACCCGTTTCAAAGTTTGGCTTCGAATTTTCCCTATCCATGACTCTAGCTAAATTGCCAAAAAAACAAATTAACCTTGATAAAACTTGCCGCTCTAGCGCGACTGGTTGGCTGAGCACATATTTTCATAAGCGTGAAAACCAATCATTGCTTCCCAGGCCCATCCCATTGAACTGGACTTTTCAAATTGTCCTTTTTAGTCAATTCGTATGTCAGTTTTTGAATTTATTTTGGGGTGCAACGATTATACATATCCGCAGCTTTAATGATATAGCCCGCCATTAAAATTTCCTGTTTTTGGTGAAAATTCGATTACAACTCTTGTACCCAATCGACACTATAGCTTCTGCGTATTTTCAATGCACATAGAAAATATGAACAATCAGTTGAATAGGTGCCGATGCCGGTAAAAGAAACATCTGATTTACTCTGAAATCCTTTAATTTAAGATTATTTACATGCAAATAAGCTTACTGTTTTCACATTACCTGAGTTAGAACTGGGTGACCGTCCCAGACAGATTATACCTTTCCTAGATGGTGGTACGAACTTTCACAAACACTAACTTTTAAGCATCTATTAATTGCACGGTTGATAATTTTTACAAAGGGTTTCGTATAACGAAATAATCACCGGTTTCTGTCATCTCCCATGTCCCCGCAGGGCTATACCTCTATTCCCTCCTGACCACACTGCCACGTGGAGGAATACTCCAGGGCCCTAATAGGAATTTACCCTATAGGTCTTACCCTCTTGCACTTTGGCAACCGGCCGTATTATACCTTCCAATTTCGCCCTGACAGCTTTCCCCCGTGAAGCACTGGCACTAACATGCAGAATTCAGGTTATAAAAATAAACCCCCGTCTAACGTATGTATGTATAAATTCGTACTACCACGAATACGGGACCGTTAGTTTCCATCATCGACACTCTACTAAATAACGGTTGCCAAAAGCAGTTGCAGTAAGTGACCATAATAATAAAAAAATAATTGAACTTTACTATTAAAATGTAGGAAGTGTGAAAAATAAAATAGGAGAGATTTCTGAGAAAATGGACAGCAGTGGGTATAGTTAATCGCGCTGACAGAAACATGGTTACAGGACAGTATACTTACGGGCGAAATTGTGAGTGATAGCTATTCTGCCATCAGACAGGATTGGGATATAGAGCGCACGGGTAAACGCAGAGGAGGGGAGTTGCTCTTATTGATAGAGGAGTCTACCTGTATCAAAATCACGGAAAGACAATTGGAACACGATATTAGAAACTCAGATGTACCGTGTTGCGAAATCACTCTTAATGGCAAAACCTTGCTCGTTTGCTTGTTTTACCTTCCGCCAGGTGAAACAATTTCTGTATTTGAACAATTATTTCAATTTTTTGAGCAAGATGTACTTAATTATAACTTTAATAAACAATGTGTGATTTTGGGTGATATAAACATGCCTGATTATGGTCACATTAATAATAATCTAACAAATCTTTTCTTACAGCTTCAGCATATCACAGGTTTGTATCAAATGAATCAAGTAAAAAATAGCAATGGGCATACATTGGATGTCATACTTACTAACATTAATTGTAAAATCTCACTAGACTGTTCTAGACTGGTTTAAAAACAATTTTAAACGGCAAAATTGTATAAAAATCCGAAAATTCGGATTTTTTTAGGACGATAGCCCTGGCTTCGGACGAATTTGTCGTGGATTTTGAAACGAAAATTCATTTTAAATTCAACCGTCCATTAAAATAAAGCTGTGCTATGGATCGAAATACGCTGCGAATATAATAATCAATAAATAATACTTTTGACGGTTCGTTTAATTTAAGATATGCTTTTTTATCGTCTAAAATTCGTTTAAAACGATTTTAAATGGCAAAATTGTATATAATACCGCCCTAGCGGTTAGAATCTGTTTGCACATTTCTGTCCTCACACTTCTGCTCCGCCCACACATTTCCGTTCCATTTGCCGAGATATATCCTCATACTGCAGCGTAAGATGTTTACACATCAAAAATATACGTTTAATATTATGATGTATTATTTTTTGATTAATTTGCGTATTACACAAAATACTGATTTGTTTTACGCGCCAGCGGATAGGTTTGCCCCCCGAGCAGATACCATTTATCATTAAGTTGAGCTCAGTTATATCAGAATCAGAATAACTTTATTTCATAATGAAATAATTAAATTCACCGGCAAAATAGAATACACTCGGTATTATAAAAAGCTTTAAAAACGCACTTTTGCAAGCAAATCCCGAGACGCAGGTAAAGAGAGGGTCGAGTCAAGCCTTGGAGATACGCGGCACACTTATTTACGTCTCTTTTTAATACATTTTTCTAATGTGTGAGATCGGAATTTGAATAGCCTCTTGTCACACTCACACATCAAATGGGGACTTTTGCCTATAAAAACGACACCGCAAAATGAGAAAAACCCACTCGCTTTGCAAAAAGCTTGAGACTGGTTAAAAGCGCAAAATAAATCCACTCGCTTTGTTAAAAGCTTGAGACTGGTTAAAATTTCCACCTATTTTCAATTTCTCTAATTTTGGCTAGAGACTGGTGTCCGATTCCACTCTCCAAAACTCTTATTCAAATTTTCACATATTCTGATATCCAATTAGAGTCAAAGTTTCTCGCACCGCTTATATAAATTTGCAACGATATTGAGCTTATCAGTAATTTTCCTGAGCCAAATGAAATTAAGAACAAATCCTAAAACCTCAGCCATAGGCGCAACTCGCAGGGGAGTCCAGACGACTTCTTTACAGATAAGTAAATTATTTGGGTTCACTTAAATTCATTACGATTTAATATTTAGACATCATTTTAAGGCACGGTCGTACTTTCAAAACCTCATGCTTTAGGGTGATCAGATTCTCGTAAATTGCGCGATTTTAGTTAGATTTCGGATGGGGAGGTGATTGTGACCAAAGATGTTCAAGTAAACTTAAACTCTCTTATATCCGAATAACAAGTTGGGCTAATAGTGTTAAGATTCTTAAACAAAGGGTACAATAGTCCTACGGGACGCGAAAAGAGCCTACGGGACACGAAAAGATCCTTCGGGACTACCCAAACTAACCCCCGAAAAGGACCTTGTGACGTAATTCCGTGGGGGTATCTAAAAATATATATATTATACGTCTTGGTCAGATCTTATCAGCTACGCTCTCAGCTTGTTACTAATTATCTTTAGTATGTGCATGTATACGAGGTGGTATGCGTATTATTATATTTTCCGAATGAGTAATGTGAATGTATCGAGCGTAGAGCACAGTGTAAGGGTACATACTTTGGATTTGTTTATTAAGCGGTCACGGTTTACTTCTTGGTTCGGGGCCTGATTGAAATATCGTAACTTAATTCTCGCAAATAATGTGTTCTTTCTTATGTACATGTTTCCTTTAATAGGTAAACTCCTTTAATGTTGTATTCCAGTTTTTTTAGATTAAAGGTTATTTTCTATAAATTAATACGGCGTTTTCATTAAACTGTACAAGTAAAGAAAAATAGAAATATAAAGAATGGTCATTTGTGTTTTATTGCCAGTATTGACTGGTCACTTAACAAATTGTAATTATTCGAGATAATCGTTTCACAAACATCTACTTTAGAACCTACTACAAAACAACGTCAATTAAACAGGGTCTTAGCCGACAGTAATAACATTTATTATTATTATTGTTACGATCACAACCAACAAAGTTGCTGGCTTTTGGGTGCAAAAAGGTGTACCCGGGGTCAGGGGCGTTTCAATAATTAACATTTTTATATGCTTACAGACAATCTCTTATCTCTAAAGTGCGATGTTCACGTTACGCGAGTTTGCTTCGCACTAGCCCGCACGAATGCATCCGCGAACTAAACATCTGCGCATTATGGGCTGATGTCAGCCCTTCTAGAGTTTGTCAAAAATAGCAGTCAAGTTTTGCGCAATTACTTGGGATATCCCTTCTATTGATTTGCATTGACAGTTTGCCTATATGGTTGTAGTGCTCTGTAAAGTTTATTTGAGGGGTTGTTCAAGCCTATATACGCAGGAAAAAGTACGTTCAAAAAACCTGCTTCTTGTTTAAATGGGACAGCACAAACATGTAACATTGATATATACGATATATACATATATACAAGTGTTTGGCATAGTTGCCAGCTGCAGTATGCATATCATCGTACATATCTTATATTAAGGCTGGGTATAACATATAGTTATTCGCTCGGAACACGCAAAAGTTGCAAGGATGGGACAGCACGCGCGGTTCCGTGGCTACGGCGAGAGTGATGTCAGTCGGTCTGTCTTGTCTGTATAAGTAGCATTTTAAGATCCTTTACAGGCGTAGCCATATGGGCGTAGCCGACTATATCAAAATCGGCCTCTCCTATTGGTCGATCCGCATGACCCTCCGCTCGCTTCGCTCGCTACGGGGGCTCAAGAAAAGGAAACTAACCAGGTGCTAACCCAATCTAACCCAAGACATACCCAAACTCAAGAAAAAAAGCTGTTTAGAAACATAATCTTTAAAAAAAAATAAAAAAGCAGCGGGGTTCGAACCCGTGTTTTCTAGGTGAGACCCAACGATCTAAACCTCTACACCACAACACCTCTTGCGAAGAATTGATTGCATCACGAAGACATATCGTAATACGAGATGAATCGACCAATAGGAGAGGCCGATTTTGATATAGTCGGCTACGCCTGTAAAGGATCTTTAAACGCGTATAAGTAGGGCTTGTAGGCTCCGCCCACAAGACCGACTAGGTCGGATGGCTCCTCCCCGCGTCAGTCATGTTTGCCTCGATTCGATTTTTCCTGCTAATTCGATCGCAAACACTGAATTTAAAGAATTACACTGTCCTTGATCGAGATTTGCGCTAATAATTGCCTTGTTTGGTCTGTTTGTTCATGTTGTTCAGTACAGGCATACTGTTTCTAGTGCTTTGTACTTACTCCTGGCGTTTGTATGTTTGTTAGTTCGTGTTAATTCTCAATAGATGTTTTTGGTTGTAAGTTAGTCAACTATGGTTTGTATAGTGGTCCATGTTTGAGTCTGCATAGCGGGTCGGCTCGTATGTTGGCGATACCTGCGGGCAATTCTGACCCCCTGATACCGTATTTATAAAATTTGCAGGCAAGTTTACTGATGTGCTGATCAATAAAGTCTACGTTTGCCATATTGTGCAGGTCTGTGACACTCACTCGGTCCCACAGTGTCGGGAAGAAAGCAGCCCGCAGGTATCTGTTCTGTATTGTCTGTATATGTTTCAGGTGTGTCTTCGCTACCGAGCACCAAACTGGTGCCCCGTAGAGAAGTGTTGGTCTGATGATTGTTTTATAAATTGTGAGTTTGTTAGTCGGGCTCATATAGGATCTAGTCCTTATGAGCGGGTTCAGGCTTTTTTGTGTCATGATGTTTTTAGCCCTTATCGCCGCGATGTGCTTGGAGAAAAGGAGTTTGCGGTCGAAGACTATTCCCAGGTATTTGACGGGGTCCTTCGGCGTGATCGCCGCATTGCCTATGACTATATGCGCCATGTCAAAATTGCGTTTACGCGTCAAGATACCTAGCTCTGTCTTCGCCGCGTTTAAGGAAATTTTCCAGTCCCTATAATAGAAGGTTCAGATGTTGTGTGAGATTTTGGCCTGCCACCTGCACGTCTGGCGACTGTGAATAGATCACAGTGTCGCCAGCGTACACTGCAAAGGAGGTTGATGGGTGTGATGGAAAGTCAGCTATAACATGACTGAATAATTGCGGTGACAATACTGTTCCTTGTGGCACTCCAGACTTAATGCGTCTAGGGCCTGAGATGTTACTGTGGACACGAACCGAGAAAGAGCGATCCGCAAGGTACGACGCAATGAGGGATGCTATATGTAAAGGCATGCCATGTATAGCGAAAAACTTGTAAACAAGCCCATTATGCCATACTTTGTCAAATGATTCCTCCATGTCGAGCAGTAACAGTGCTGTTGCCTTGCTCTCATTGAAGCCGTTGAGCGTGTCTTGCGCGACCCTCGCTGCGAGCATAGTGGTGGTATGACCGCAGCGAAAGCCGAACTGCTCCTGGGGCAGAGCTCAGTTATAGATGCATGTCAAACAGTCATATACACAAGGGCATCAAATGTCACCATTAGCAATTAAAAAACAGACAAAATTACCTCCAGCCATACATGTTTGCTTGAAAGCGTCCGCCCTTTCCCAAAACTCCGCTTAGGAAAGAGAAAGGGAGAAAAATTAAGGAAAAAAAACAGCATCATCTACACAGAAACGCTAGCAAAATATCAAATCATATTGTATTATTGTTGGCTTTGTTAGGTTTTACAGGAACTTTCCCTTAAATATTGTAATGTTTCGGGTTCACATAGTTTATTGACTTTATTTAAATATTATTTTATTTATTTTTTTAAAACACCTAAATGTAATCAAAAAAATAAAAGATGTTTTTGCAACAGCCATAAAGCAGTTCAAATCTTTCCATATATTGGTAGAATCATCCTGGAACAGTTGTAGCACTTTGTACTATTCTGAATGAAATCTAATATCTTTTTATGATTACACTAGAAACTTTTAATAAATGCTATTCTGTAAAAAATTATATTCTGCATATAAAGATGTCAAAACTGTTGCAAACATCATGCAATAGTCTGTAGAATGTCATAAGTAAAAAAATATATAACTGTCTCCGATTTAACGTTCACAACCCAAACTAGAAAACAAATTATTGGGTCAGTCTTTTTTTCTTTACCAAGGCGTTTTGTAAGCACCCAAAAAATTGTTCTAATATTTCAGAAGATATGATTTAAAATCAGGAAAAAACTCAACGAACACAAAATGTAATGGATGCTTTCGTCAAACATTTCAGTTCTATGTATGTATACAAATTATGCCACTCGGGTCTTAAATGTATTAGTGGTTACCGAGGCTGAAATAAGGGAGGCAATTAAACAGATCAGTGCCAAGTGCTTTTGTAATTATGGATTGTATTGACTTTTGACTTGTTTATACAGCCTTTAAAAGAAAGGTTTAATTAATTTCAGTAGTTGGTCCAACTTTATACGTTATATTTTTATTTTAAGTTTGCTTCATGTATCTATAATTGGTATTGTAAGCTATTGATACAACAAATAAATTAATTAAATAACATAGGTCCTATTAACCGAAATGAATATGCAAATTATTAAATAAATAACTTCTAGTCCTGTTAAAACTATACCTTACGATCCTAGGGTTATATACATTTCGCAGGAGATGTTAATATTGGCAGTGTCAAAGGTAAGATTCGAGGACAACAAGCAGCATTAGTCACTATTAATTATGCTCCAGAATAAATTTTCTCATGGACCTTGAAGGATGTAGAGGCTGGCATTAACACACAATGTAAGGTATGCAGATGAGAAGGTGGTGTTCGCTGATAGCATGAAAGGACTCCGGGAGACCATGAACAGAGTAACGAAATCATGCCTGGACTACGAACTTCTCCTTAAAGCGAAGAAAACTAAGTATATGGTCATCTCACAAAATAACATTTGTTCTTTTCAACTTATAATTAAAAACCAACAAATAGAAAGAGTGAGAAGGTACACGTATCTCGGAACAACAATTAACAAGAAATGGGACCACTTCCTACAACTTAAATGTTGCATTGAGAAGGTCCTTAAGAAGACCTTCTTAATGATCGAGCTATTTAGCCGTCACGATCTGTTGTTGTCCACAAAAATCAGATTGCTGAGATGTTAGGCTTTTCGGTACTTTGTGCGGAGTTGAATCATAGACTTTGACAAAGGCTTCTTGCAGGAAAATCGAAACATTTAAACTATAGTTGTATCGACGAATCCTGAGAATCTCTTGGATACATTATCAATCACGAAGTGCCGAGAGAGTGGGAAAAAGAGAAAGAACTGATCGTGAAAATGACAACAAAACACGAAAACTCGAATATTTGGGTCACATCATGAGGAACGGCCAAAGATATGAACTATTGCAAATTGCAACGAATACTGCAAGGAAAGATGGACGGGAAGGAATCGGAAAGGAGAGGCATATCGTCGCTGAAAAACTTGAGGGTATGGTTTGGCACGACGACAGTGGGTTTCGATATGTTCTATGTGGTGGAGGATTCATGTTTACCTTGCAATTGATTGCCTTTGGCTCCACAAATGATTACACTTTTGAATTGGGTTTGTCCCGATCTGCAGAGAATATGATGAGGATCGCTAACATCCGACATAGATAAGCACTACAAGAAGAAGAAGAATTGTACTGATATTTTATTAATCTCACAACTAAGCAATCTGGAGAATAAGTTTTAGTGCTAGGTGTGCTCAGAAATTTTACTCTTGGCAAAAGGTGACATCGCCAAATTTTAAACTGGTACTCTAGGATTGCAAGATTGCATAAAAATATGTACAAATACCGTATATTTGATGTCAATTAACTAGGTCAAATATAATATTAAATAAATTTCACATAATTGTAGTACACTACATGTGAAGAAAATTGTGAAGATCTTTGTATACTTTTATTACCTTTTGCTCTGCTCTGGTTTAAACATAATTTCTTTCTGCAGATATGTCTCCTTCTGTTAAATCAGTGATCGACGGTTGAAAATATTTTGCCAAAGAATTCGGTTGCCTATAAATATTTTTCATAGTCTTACCTGTTATCGAGATGCAGGAAATTATTAGTTGCGGCGCTGCTGGTAGAAGGCAGAGAATGCAGATCGGGAGATGCCAACGGAGGAAAAGTCTTCGGGCTTGTTTCCAACGGTTCCTTCAAATGCATGACAGGATATGATTCTCTAAAAAAAATACAGTTTCATAGCGTAAATTAACTCAAAACTTAAAATGTATTAGCTTCTCTAGGTAACCTCTTCAATTATAATAATTCGAAACTAAAAGAATATGGCAGTGATTTTCAATAAAACAGATAGAAGTAGCTTTGAATTTGAATAGTGAGTAAATAAAATAGCATAATCTGACTTGCAGAATAATGACATTAATGCCTGCATAAAGTTAAAATGATAATTATTGAAGATGATGTCAACAAGGACTATGACTTCCATCCCCCTATATTACTAGTCCAGATATGATTCCTTCGTCAAAAAAGCGTAATTACCTGTATCCCGAAGTGCTAGAAGTCTGAGAAATAGCTGAGTCTTCGTCCCAAGAACCATCAGCACTTTTTCCTCTTGTTGCTATTCTGAGCCGATGAGGGTCCATCGCTGTGAATCCACCTGACTGGTTCTGAAAAATCATCTAAAACAACAACACAAAGTGTAACAATGAAAGCTGTAATAGTAATGTATGTTATAAGTTCGGTAGGTGACTTATTACAGTACGAGTTGTTTTACGGACGAGGCGACGTAGGAGCCGAGTACGGAATGTAAACGAGTACTGTAATAAGACCTAACGGACGTGTATCGTATAATATTTTATTTCATACTGTCTTTATAATTATTTTTAAAATGAATAAAAAGAATTAACATTTTAAAAATATTAGTTGCCAATCTAACAATCGCTCCAACTTAACAATGTTTGTTGCAAGCCAGTTTTGGCCTTACGTCGTTCCGTATTTTGGGAACAAATCATTGTGACAATTCGGTTGCAATGCGATGATTTATCTAGCTTTATTTTGGTATGTATTATTTTTACGAAAACTTAATATATAAATATGCCTTCACCACCTTGTCCATAATTCGTATAGATGACGTAGGTACGGTAAGCTGATTTCAGACTTGCGCGGAATCTCATGGGAATGGGAAAGTATATTGTGGAGCAATAATATAACCTGAAATTTGGACTTCCGATTCGTCTTCGGTCAAGTGTGCACGTGTCGGGTATCGGCCATTTTGTTCCAGCTTCATATACATATATGGTAGTTTGGGGACACATGGGGCTTTCAGGGACTGTGTAGATTCCCCGAATAAGATTCGGACGTCCAGCCGGGGGTTAGAGCCCCGTGCATGTACAAGATTTAAATGTGTGTGAATGTCCAGCCGGTGGTGTTCGAACCTTAAAACAAGCCGTGCATGTACAAGTCGGGGCCCCAGGAGTACATACTCGACATACTGGAAGCCCCAAAAATAGTATCCCTATCCACCAAGGTGTAACCAATGTAGAAGAGTCGCTCTACCTCTTGCTAAGCCTGGATAGGGGTCTTTTCTGGCTGAATTTTCGAAAGAAAAAGGCCAACAGAGAGTTTACTACTACTACTACTATAACCTGAAATTTGGACCACATGTAAATTTAAACGAAATTGCGGTTATTATCGCAATATTGAGCGCAGGATCCAATGGTTACAGAGTGGCAATTAAGGGCAAAATACTGAAGATTTCGACACTCTTCTTTTCTCTCTAGACATAAGCGTCGATAGTAGGAATTATTAAGGAATTTTATTTTAAAAGGTTTTTGAAAGGATTTATTTAAAAAGGGTTATTGAAACCCATCACAAAAGATCAGGCTATTATCGTTCTTAGATTAAATCATTTTAATAAAAAGAAATTTCGAGTTTGAATCTATTTTCTGGTCTTGATGCAAGCCGCTGGTTCGTTCTAAAATTTAGCTAGCCACTTTAGCTGTACTTTCATAGTTGGCAAACATGTTTGATAACTTCTCCTTGGAGTACTAAATTTAAAACGGGGAAAAAAAGAGGCGTGAGAGAGGAAAAGAAAGGTTAGCGAAAGTGTGCTGTGCATCTTGTGGGAAAAAGTGGAAATTTTGCTTATAAAGAGGATAATTTTCCACAAAGTTGTCCTCAAAGGCTTCTAGGTTTGCTAGACTCTTTGTTGTGGAGTTGATAGTGCTGGAAGATAGACTTCAACGGCCATTTGGACGCGTTTTCGCTTGGCGGATTTCAAGCCGCCACTTCGTAAGTGTTCCATTTTCTTTTGCAGCGTTTAAAATTATTGGCTAGTATAAGCAATTTTCTTATCTATCTTTCCGGTTTTATTGCAGTAATTAATTCATTGCCAGTTTGGGAATCCTGCTGGTAAAGCACCCTCTGCTTTCCACTCCAGGGATAGTTGCGCCCTCGTCACTTATCGAGGTAAGATCGCTATAACTTTCATGTCCATTTATTTCCGTCTTAAATACCACGATATTGGTTGAAAAATTAAAATAAAGTTAATATGATTGAGGACTTATACCAGTGTCTTCTAGGTTTTTTTTTTCTGGAGCCTTCCATTGTCCACCTCTTGTTGAAGGAGTTTGACCGCGGAAGCTGACTGCTGGGAGCCATGGGGTCACCCGATCGAGGCTAGGCAGAACACCCTTTCAACGCCCACCAGAATTCAGGGAAGTTTATTGTTGAATGTCTGTGAAGAGTGTAGGCTAGATTATCCCCTCAGAACAGTTTTGCAGAAGTTTTTTTGAAAATTATTTAATTAGTATAATTTATATTATATTTATCGTACAAGGGAAAAACGAAGTATAACGTTATCACGAACCATCCGAAAAGCAACCCCCTCACCAAAAATTAGAATTCAGTGTCCAAGAGTCTCATATGGAAGTAGGATTATATGCTTAATTAACTTTAATTTTATTGTCTATTTAAATAGATTTGATTATGTTAAATGTTATTTATTTTGTCATTACGACCCTGAGATTAAATATGTGACATGTTATAGCCACGGTTATTTATAGCGAATTATGATTTTCTTCTGCTTGTCACTGTCAAATAAATAAATTACGGTATCAGACACTGTAATAACTCATTACGGTATCAGATACTGTAATGTTCGATTTACAAGCCTCAAATGAGTCCGGGAAATTGTCATTTAGCGGACAGTATGAAATAAAACATGTTTATGGGCAACAAAATTGCTATTATTTGACAAGTCAATACTCTTTCAAGCTTTACAGTATTCTAATAAATTTCGGTCCGGTAACTACGTTTGCTTTTTGCAAAACGTTACATCAGGTCATGCAAAACAAAGACTACAAAAACTTAAAAAATAAAAAAAACCAAAATATTTATAAATAAATAAATAAAAATTACGTGCCTCATCTTTATAAGCACACAACTCAAGTGAAACTTCTGAAAGAGATATAAGGAATTAAGTTTTTATTTTTTGAAGCTTTCACTTTCTCAGTTTTTGGCCCCGGTTTCGAATTTTTTTCCCTACTCTTAATTTTATTTCTCGCAGAAAACCATATAGTTTTTTTATTTTTTTTTATTTCGTTTTATAATACTCTTATTAACTTACCGAACAATTTTTTCTTTTTTTATTATTTTTTTTTCTTATTTGATTTTATAATATTTTTATTAATTTTCTGAACAATCTTTCGTTCTGTATTTTTTATTATTTTCTTTCTTATTTCGTTTTATAACACTTTTATTAACTTTCCGAAATTCTTCGTTTTTTTAAATTTTTTCCCATTTTTTCAAAAATTTTAGTTGTTTTTTCATAAAGCATTTCTTTCTTCCCATATTTGCCATCCCCGACCTCGTATCTGAACTCCTTCGCCTTTTTTTCGCCGAAAATCGCATATCTAACTTTTTTTTATTAACCCGGCCTTATTTCGTTTTATTTAATTTAATTTATTAATTTTACGAACAATTTTGTACGATTTTTTCAAATTCTTTCTTTGGAACTATTTTGATATCCGGGGAGGTGTGGGTGGAGGGGTGGGTCTTTAATCACCCCTACACTGATGGCCCCGTTAAACGAGGTCATCGCTTGTCAGATTTTCGATCCGAGGTTCCGTTGCAGAGATATGGGCAAAAAACGTGTTTTTTTTTTGCCCAAATCCCCACTTAAATTAGAGCTCCGCTTCCCCCCATATGGTCAAAGGTAGCCTCCATGAGGCGCCTACCATACAAATTGCGACTCCTTAGCTCTTCCCGTTGTCCCGAAATTAATTATTTTAGTTTTCGTCCAGTATCCTCATTTGCATTTTAAAATCCTTTACACAAATAGTGCACTATGTAAAAATCGGCCTCTCCTATTGGTCGATCCATCTCGTATTACAATATGTCTTCGTGATGCAATCGATTTGTCTCCAGAGCTCTCGTGGTGTTGGGTCTCGCTTGTTTTTTTTAAGATCATGTTTCTAAACAGTTTTTTTCTTGATTTTGGGTATGTCTTGGGTTAGTTTGGGTTAGCACCTGGTTAGTTTCCTCTTCTTGAGCCCCCGTAGCGAGCGAAGTGAGCGGAGGGCCATGCGGATTGACCAATAGGAAAGTCCGAGTGCACCATTTGTGTAAAGGATCTTATAATGCTCCTCATTTTACCCCGGCTATATGCCCTGGAAATTTAAACCCTCTTGAAGGGGCGTTTCACTTTGATAAGCGTTTCACTTTGATAAGCATTTTTCTGACTTTACTCTCGCTAAAGAGGTTTCACTTCAAAATATTATAGAAATATACAATTAAATTCGAACTATAGCCGCCTGAACCGAATGAAAGTTTTTTTATTTTATAGGAAATATTCAGAAAAATGATTGCGGTCACTACAAAACTTAAAATAACTCTAATAGCATAGTAGGAAATTGTCAACAATGTAACTGGAAAAATTTACCACACCGATTGACCCTAATTTAGATTGTTGTAGAATGAATGAATTATTATACACATATTAGCTACAAATTTAACTAATTGTAGCAGCATAACTTAAAAACGGAATTTCAGTTTGCCCAATTTTTTAATAATGTAGATATATTGGGATTCCTTGTTTAGATTCGTAAACTAGCAACAATAAAGCTGGATTTATAGATTGACATAACATAAACATACCATAGTTTTTACCCTGGAATTGATTGCCTTTTGCTCCACAAATGATTGAAATTTTGTTTGTATTGTTATAGAGCCACTTCGGGCCCGGCTCAAGGATGTAAACTGCACAAGTGCAAGTTTAGTGACCCTTATGAAATTTGTACCTAGTTTCTTCGATTCGGTGTCTATTCGGACACCGTTTTCAAGAAAAGCAAAAAACTAAAAATGAAAATGGTTAGCAAATACAATAAAACAGTAAAAAGCTCTTGCAGATTGTCAGGCTTTAAACTGACATAGCATACGCACATAAGCAATAAATGGTATGTTTATGAATGGGCTTATGTTATGTTAACCTTACAAATTTCATATATTTTTTTAAATTTTTCAGAGAAGTATATTATAGAATCTTATGTATATTAATTTATAAATCCTTACCATTTTCAAAATAAAAACTATACAAAAAGCACTCCAATCTTTATTGAATATCGCATATTATGTCATTCTCTCAAAAGGTAAACAATTATAGTTCTGAGTTTTCATTGGTCGAACATAAGCACATAGCATAAGAAGTTGAAAGTTGGTCAACTTCTTATGTCAAGCTTATGCTGTGTCTTATGTTATGTCGATCTATAAATTACCTGACTTAAATTTGAATGTTTAACTTCTTATGCTTATGCTATGTTTATGTTATGTCAATCTATAAATTCAGCTTTAAGCTTTTTATAGTTCTTGAATCTAGAATGTTTAGTAAATGATTTGCAATTATCATTTACTATTAAATTATTAATTAATCTGAAATATAAAGCAACCTATACCAAAGAAAATAATAGTTACGCAATAGGAAAATCGTTCTTATGTAAAGACATGGATCGCGAGAGGCGCTGCTTCGTTGTAATTACCATTGAATTTAAAGCATATTTTAAATTCGTGCTTCTCATTTGGAAGACCTACTTGCCGGATTGTATTATTTTGCGCTAATATTAAATAAGAATTATAGATTCCTAATGTATATTAAAGATACTCGTAATCTTTTTTGAAGTGAATACTTCTTCGGCTGCATGAGATTGATTTTTCAAGGCTACGTCACGACACGGTTCGAAATTTTCGTCTCGCAAGAGAGATAAAGCATAATGACCTCATTAATGAAATGCCAGGTAATGTTTCCCAGTATTTTGAAAGCGGGATTAGTAAACGTAATTGTAAGCCTCGATTTCGATTTCCATATAAAGAAGAATAAATTTGCAAGGAGTGGATTGTGATTGCGGTAAGTATTTACTTCGCAGTTTTCTGTAATATTGTTTAATGTTTTTTGATACCTATCATATTTACCGAGAATAGCACACAATTATTTTTTTATTGATCTAACTAAGTTAATGTACCTACGTAAGTGGCGGAGTTATAAATGCACTAAATCACTGATGAAACATATTTTTGCCGACTAAAAGTATTTAATAAACCCCGATATAAACCCTAAATTATAAGACTAATAAATGGTAAAATCAATAAATCACATATTCAATCAATAAAAAGATTGCTCCGAGTAATGTTCCTAAATTAAAATTTACTTGTTTTTCATGTTTTCCGGATATTTTTCAGCGCAATAATTTGTTTAACTATACTCTACGTACTTTACAATTAAAAAAATAATAATTTAGAAACACTATCTACTTATTAATCTGACTATAGGTAAAGCTTGATTTTAAAAATGGTATTTGCATGATGATTTTACTTCGTTTTTGGTTCTTTGGTTATCCAATTACCTTCCAAAAAACAGACAAAATAGCTAAATAAGATATGACTAAGAGGCGTTTTTGTTTTTGTTTTTATATTTTTTATTTGGGCCGTATAAAATTAGGTTTTTTTATTTCTTTTAAGTATTTCTGACGGTTTACAATAGTAGAATCGTGTTTTCCGAATACACTTGATCAAAAATGTTTCTCATCACTAAGAATTTCTGAGTAGAAAAATGGTTAGATGCCATGAAATAATTTTTCTTTTCATATAACATATTTCGTTTCGTCACGTAAATACCAAACTAAATTTGGGGTTTTCTGTATATCTGAAATGATAATTATAATGGATGTTCATTTCGTGTTTAATATAATATGCTATATGAAAATATTTTCATATTTTCATCTAGCATTACTTTTAAACTGCACCACCACAGACAAGGAGTCTCAGATAGATTTATCCGACAGATTTTGAATTATGACGAAGCCTTTATTTGAAAAAAAATTATCATGTTTAAAATCTATTTAAAATCCTTGTCTTTGTCATATTTATTAGATTCAACATATTACGCAGTTAATTTTTCCTATATTTTTAAAATTAATTTTCATATTTTAAAGGAATTACTTGTCTTATTACACTTAATTTTGAAAGTTAGTGAGAGTTCTTACCTTCTGAGTATCATGGCAAGCAATAGACTGATGGTTGCTAAACTGTCCAATCAGCTGAACGTGAGGCTGAAGAATGGGAGTATGAACCAGTGGCGACAGTGGCGTAGTGGGGGATTTTGGAGATTCATTGGGCAAAGGAGAGTATGGAGTGTTTGAGTCTGTTTGGAGACTACTGGAGAATACTTGCGTTGGTGTCGGGTGCGACGGCGGCGGGGAAATAATTTGGGAACCAGGGGGGGAGCATGGTTCCGATTCCAGTTTCAGATGAGCTAGCTGGAAAAGTATGAAACAATAATGAAATCCAAAAAATATTTGGTGCTGTATAAAATTTTACTATCAATATAAGTACCTCGCAAGATCTCTTGCTCCTACTTTTACTCCTCAACCTAAACGTTTTTCTGCTTTGAGGCATCATTCGCTGTAGTCGAGATTTTTGATGGACCTCTTCCTCTTCTACAGGGCTGGTAGGACTTAGAGGGGTTGTCGAGGTTTCTCCTAAAAGTCGCATTCAATGCAATAAAAATAATATTAAGACAGTTTGATAATAAGTTCTAATATTGACAGAAAAGGGTGAATTAATTTGTTAGTATAATATGCGTTTAAAGATCCTTTACAGGCGTAGCCGACTATATGAAAATCGGCCTCTCCTATTGGTTGATCCGCATGGCCCTCCGCTCGCTACGGGGACTCAAGAAAAGGAAACTAACCAGGTGCTAACCCAATCTAACCCAAGACATACCCAAAATCAGAACCCAGGTTAGAAACATAATTTAAAAAAAAATAATAAAAAAAGCCACGAGGTTCGAACCCGTGCCGTCCAGGTGAGACCCAACTACTTAAACCTCTACACCACGAGAGCTCATGCGACAAATTGGACATATTGTAATACGAGATGGGTCGACCAATAGGAGAGGCCGATTATGATGTGGTCGGCTACGCCTGTAAAGGATCTTTAAATGCGTATAATATTATATCCTATCAGTGTTCTTCTCGTATCGAGCTAAGTGGAGTGAGGCTAGCGAGTATTGAGTTTAGTAAGATATTCTGTTCTTTTCGTGTAGACAAAGGAGTGAAAAATATGCTTATCTTAAACTTGAACAAGTTCAAAACGTATCAGAGAAAAATCCCTATTAGAAGGCCTTGACCTATATTAGTAATGAGCACAGGTCAATTTTTTTTCAGTGTGAAATCTAGATAAGTTTTGGTAATATTTGTGCTGATGTAATGAATATTAACAATATTTTAAATATCAGCCTATGTCTTATTTTTATATACAAATAAATTTTGCTATTTTGCCCGTTATCAGTATGTTTACTATTAAATTTTATCAAATAAATGATCATTCAAGTTAAAAAAAACATTATTTAAGTTTTGTACAGCGTTTAGAATTGATCGATTTTTTCACAGAATACTAGTTATAGAAAAGTTTTAAGATTTTAAAAAATCTATAATTAATTTGAAAATGAGAGAGCATTCAAGGAGGGCCCAAAGCTTGTAATTTTTTGTAATGAAATGTCTTATACTGTGAAATTCTGCAATGACCTCCCTTTAGTTTTCAATCGATCAATTTAGACGCTCCCAACTGGTCGCTACAAGTTAGATAGAAAAGTGTTTTGATATAAGTCAAGCCATTCAAATTCTAAATCGTTTAAAATATGTTCAAATATTTCAAAAGTGTAGTTCGAAAATATACAGAGATGCTATATCAAATTTAAAAGGTGTATATAATATTCTGCGGAATTCAGAAAATTAATAAAATACAGATCATCACGTTAAACAAGTTTTATCCCACTTTATGTATATTTTATATCATTTTTAAAATTTTTGAATATTACAAACTTTTTTTCTATGCCCAGTATGAATAGTCGGCAGTTTGCGTGCTTTTGGAGTACGCTGGTATAGATAGGTACAGGTCATGCAAAATAGCAATAACACCTCCTCTTTCAATAACACCTCCTCTTTATTGAGTCGGTTTTGAAAATAGGCAGAACCCTAAGATGCGCAGAAGACCAAATTTTAGTAAGGTACACTCCGCGTAGAAAATAAAAGCGGAATTGGATTCATATACGGTCGCTGGGCTAGGTTAGGTACTAGTCCTGTTTACCTGTTTGCTAAGTTGCAAGTTGTAACGGAATATCTGCTTATTCCGCTCGACTAAAACTTCGGTTCATTTGCAAATGATTATCGGTATTCGATATTTGAGTCGCCAGTGACATCTATTCACGAATAGATTTATTTCGTGCAAGTAACGATTTTAGAAGCACTAGTACACTGTTTTGTATCTACCATTTGTGAATTTATGTCACTATAGATTACTATATTTAATATTTAAGTTGCCAGTGACATCTATTCACGAATGGGTTTATTTCGTGTGGTTGGCAATTTTGGGAGCGCCATACGCTATTTTATACCTACAAATTATGAGTTCATTTTACTATAGATTACTATATTTAATATATATTGGGTATTTCTATGGCTTGACGCTGCGTGATTTATAGTGGTAATCACATGATATAAATTAGCCAATAATACAGCGGCAAGCATAATTTGTCGAACGTCTTAAATTTTGAAAGCGAGGTCGTTTATCTTGTGTCGAGACGTTTGACGGGTAAGTGCTAATTTTTGATCTTGAAATATTTAATTGATCTTGCAGCATATTTGACTAATTCTTTGATTTTTAAATACATAACTAATATTTGTTTATGATTCGTTTAGTCTTATTCGACTAAAGCAAGAATTTAGCATTGTTATATTCCATTTTTAATTAGCTTACATGTTCAATAATTTTAATTATTGTCGTGACCGTTTGGAAAAGAATACCGACTTATTGATGAATATTTACATCTATCATTAATCAAATTCATGTAATTTGAAAGAGGGTTAGTCCAGATTTACGGAGAACGTAATTATTTCATCGTTTAGTGGTCACGCACATTGTTTTACGTATTTCCATTCAAATTGAACAGTAATATTTGGTGAATTCTCGGAGTAAATTCTATATTTTCCTTCAAAGGTAGTAAATTGAATTTTCAGTAAAATTTCTCCGAATTTTCTCTTATAGTATTGCTGGTTTTAACATTTTTTCTTTTCAGACTTATTTAATTAAATTTTCAGTTTATTTGTTACATCAAGTATATAACTATTAGCACTCGCCCTGTCTCGTCTCAACACTGATGTACCGACATTACTTTGCATTTATGAGAGGTTAATCTCATATATGTAAATTTATCTGTTTTTTTAAATGTCTATCTTGATGCCAGATAGTGATTATCTTATCTTTATATTTAATTAAATTGAGGCGTAGTTATGCTCAGTTATCGTTTACGTGCCAATGGCCGAAATAAAAAGTAATAGCAATTATATATTTTGAGTTATAAGACTCGTTATTAGAGGTGGTACCTCTATTTTTCTATTTATTATCAAATTCAAGTTACCTTTTATTTAGATTTACCGAGAGTCACTGAATTGGAACGTAATTACATAATTTTCTTTTGAATTTGAAATTTCAGTCATTATTTTCTTTTGAATTTCATATTTTAAAGTAAAAAATGGATATCTTGAGTAACAGTAGTTATTTATAATTTTTGCTCAACTTAACATTGTAATTTAAGTTTCTGATTATATCTGCTTTAACCAGTAAATATTCAATTTGTTGATTGATTTCATGTTGGTATTTCTTCTATTCCCGACAGGAAACCTTCGCTTAAATTATCATCAGAGCTTTCGTGTAAACTGCTGTTATCGCCATTCAAATTTATTAGCTTATCTACAACTAGTGAAGGGAAAATCGGATGATTTTTAGAATCGAATATCTTGCATTCGAATACTTTTGAGAATCGAATGATTATTCGAATGCAAAGAATCGAATTATTTGGATTAGTCGCGATATCCCAAATGTTTCAATTAGCGATTTAATCTCTCGAGATATCGAGTGACTTCGAAATCTCGTTCTCGAATTGAAATTTACAAATTGTCTGATTCTGGATTGTTTGATCTTGAAGTCTTCATTCTTGATACATTTAAGCATAAGAGCAAAATCTTTTACAAAGATTAGCGAAAGCATTCACGATTAAAAATAAAATATTGGTTAAAAGTTGTTATGTTTAGATATTATGTAAAAGTTTATTGAAGATTTACTAAAATCATCACTTTTTAATAATTTCAATTTGAATTCCTAAAACTCCTTATCTTCTGCATATTGCAAAAATATGTATGTCATACCTGCCGACTACCGCATTTAACATTAATAATATGTTTACTAGATAAGAAAAATATTCAACAATTAAAAAACTACCACAATAATTAAACTTCTCTATTTTATACTTTTTATAGTATAAGTTTTCGTTTATTGACCAGCATAATCGAACAAGTTATATTATAATCGCATTTGGCGCGAATTTTGTCGATTCATATTTCATTTCGATTCAACCAGCATTCAAGGGATGATTAATTCGTTTTAGCGCATTCGAATATTTCTGGTATTCGAATTCTTCGTTGAGAATCGAATGCATTCGAATACAAGCCAGAATCGAATACTTCGATTATTTGTATTCGAATAGTCCCTTCACTATCTACAACAATGTGCACCATATTATAGGTTCGTTTTCATATACTCAATTTTACATTTCTTTGAAACTTTCTATGACTTATCGCTAGAGTTGGTACTTGTTTTTCTGTTTTATGGAAATTGTGGATTGTTCTGCGTAATGTACCAGATTCGACATTTTTGGCTTCCTGCTTAATTCGTTTAATTGTGCCTAGACTAATCTTGGCAGCGGCTGACATAGACTCGTGCACTTTACTGAAATCAATTACTGATCTTCCTGCATGTGATTCGTGTTCCATAAACTGTATAGGATTATACATTATTTCGCGGCGCTTTTAAAAGGCATGGTTACAAGTAATTCAAATTAATAAATACGTTTGCAAGAAACGTCCTACTTTTCTACCAGGCTGTACAGAAGTGTGCGTGTAAAAGGCAATCCGGTAATTGTGCTCCAAGATAGCCCAACCCACCTGTTTACCGCGCACCCGAAGGTCAGGGTTCTTTCTATTTTGCGAGACCTGTATCTATATCTCATCTCATTATGTAAAGGGTATTTTTATTAAAATACAAAATGAACATTGCTAAAACTGACACTTATTAGTACATACATTAAGTAGCAAAAGATTAATAAAGACAATTATAGTAGCTGCGCTGAAACTGAAGCACAAAAAAATTAGTGAACTGAAACCTCAATCGCACAAAACAAAAGCAGAGAATACAGTACGGGCCTGCATAGTGTATTAGGTATACTACGCATAACTCTTCCCCATATTTTTCGTGAAGTAATAAAATAATATTGTTATTTTATGCAAATTAGCTGACATGAATGGTAGATCAAACTGTACATTTTAATTTTATGCGAACTCGCTAATACAAATGGTAGAACATACCTATTAAACTCTGGCCCGAACGACAATCGATCCTTGTCAGAGAAAGATAGGCGAGCTACGCGCGGCGTCGAAGAGACGAATCACACATTTTATAACGTTCACCTCGCCGCCGTATCACCCATTTTATAAAGTTTTCGTAACGCGTTTACCAGCTTGCTTACTCTCCAGATATAACGTGCCTAGGGAAGTTTCACTTCAAAAATACATATTTTTGTATTTACTTTACCTTTTAAGGATATCACCGATAGAATCATATATTTTTTGATACTAACTAGAATACAGAGGAAAGGCGCCCGATGTCAAGGTGACAAGGGTGTAAACTCTCCAAACCTATGTAAATATACGTGTTCATTAGTAATAAATTTCGAAGCAATACAGATAAAATAATTTAGGTTAAGCGAGGAAGCTCTGTTTGCACCTTACCATTTGAAGTGAAACTTCTTTAGGCGCGCTGTATTTGGAGAATACGGCGAGGCAAACGTCACAAAATATGTGACGAGAACGTTATCAAATGTGTGATACGGTGAGACGATCGACAGTAAAGAGGGCTTTCTGGAATGGAATAACTAACTACCTTTTATCTTCGTCTCTTCCACGTCATCTGCGTCGAAAGCCTACATGAATCTATCGTTGAACATGCCGGGGGGTTTAATGTATGAATTTATAGTATTGCAACACGTTTTTCCTATTGAAGTTAAAGGAAAAGATTTTTAATTAAAAACAAACCTAGCACCGGAGAGTCATGTTACAAATGCCCGGTTCCGGTAGTGGGGTCGTAGAGCGCCATCAGTTTTTCCCAACTAAACTGAAAAACCTACGCTGGTGTTGTGCAGGGTGGCTAGGCATGCTTAATAAATCAAAGGAACTCAATCTTAACTTAACAAGAAAACACAATCTATAATTTAAGGAACAATCTATTTGCTACTAAGTCTTTTTTTTTTAAACACAGCATCAATACTACAGTGAAATTTGCAATTTTGTAAAACAAAGGAATGTCAAATGACTATTAACGTAATTGATAAATAGAGTACAATATGAAGATTGTACGGAGACCAATTCTGTTGTTAACACTCGGTACTGTATGCCTTACAACTAAATACGCTAAACATCAGAAGTGATCACTTTGATTTTACCTAAGCTAATTACATATATGTATGCGTGCGTTAGTAGCCCAATTATAAATATAGCAATAATAATAGGTAGTAATAAATGGCCACAATAATTAAATCAACTGACCCGATGAATGAATATATAAGAATAAAATTATTGTAACTATCTTAAAGCTCGACTGTCAATGCTTGATTTATATTAAAAAAAGAAAATTAAGAGCGATTATATCAATCGGTCAGATAAGCAAATGAATAAATGATGAATAAAATTAGTGATGCAAAATTACTGGTAATTTATTTTTTTGGTAAGAATATTGGTAATATTACGTAATTTTCGGTAATATTGCTAAACAGCGTCGAAAAAGCTATCTTTTTAAAATATGCAAAGGAGAAAGAACAAATCCATCGAGAGCACATAGCTTCATTAAATTAACTGATGATTGCCCTAATTGGATGACTTCAAAAAGTTTAATAAATACAAAATAATTGAACTTAAAACTTTCATCACAGTCTAATACAAACTTTCAATCTAAGTGCAAAAATAGAAATTGGTTAAATATATGTACATACAGGGTGGCTCGAATTTCAGTCTATGTATGGGGAACTCAAAAAACCGAAATATTGAAAAGTCGTTTTATTTCTTTCCTGAGCTTATTTAAAAACGAATTTCAAATTGAATTGCACTTTTGCATTACCACGTTTTCCGCTCTATCCAATGGCGACATCCAGCATAGAATCCGACGCTTCGTCTTCAAGGGGACAACATCAACTTTCTTTTTTTAAATATGAACTTATTTTTTTATCGTTTTTCAGATGATAATGCCATTAGTAATATGAATGTGTTTTTTTTTTCTTTTTTTTATTTTTATAAAATTTTTTTAAAATTATTTCTTTTGCATTGGGGTAGAAAATAAACGAACCTGTTTAATTAATTTTACTATTTTTTATTTTTATTGAAAATAAAGGTTCCAAGTTTCCACTTAACAAAAACAAATTAAAATGTTTTTATAGAATATGAAAATTTCGAAAATAATTTAAACTATTTAAAATTACGCCAAAGCAAAATGTAATTAAAAAAATAATAAAAATAAAAATAAAAATAAAAAAAAATAAGAACACATTCATATTAATAACGTCAATATCAACTGAAATACGATATAAAAAAGTTCGTATCTAAAAGAAGAAAGTGATGATGACACCTTGAAGACGAAACGTCGGATTCCAAGCTGGATACCACCATTGATTAGAACGGAAAAAGTGACAATGCTAAAGTGCAACTGAATTTAAAATCCGGTTTTAAATAAGCCAAGGAAAAAAATAAAATATTTGTCAAAATGTTGGTTTTTTTTCCGGATATCTCCGGAAATACTCGGAATTTTATAACGTTCTAAACGGCGTATTTGTAGGCACCTAAATGCGCAATTTTGCCCTAATTTGACTGACACTGTATCTCTCACGGTTTTCGAGATCCCCATACATAGACTGGAATTAGAGCCAATCTGTACAAGTTTATTAAAAAAAAAAATAACAGAATATTTTGCCGTACAGTGAATTCCAATCTAGTAGCAAATAGCCTTAAAATATATTAAAAAAACAAATAGTAACTCTTTTAACTCTAAATATAAATAAAGGTAGCTTTAATTTGCGCCACTTGCGTATATACCAAAATAAAATCAAATAGAAAACTTAAAAGAAACCTTGTGTATTGTGTATTGCATGTCATGTGGATCAGCACGCTATCGTTTAGTGTGTCGGTCGCAAGAAGCAAAAAATCCGTTATGAATTTTAAAACACGGCGAATTTTACGTATCCGAGTACGTAACATTAAACCGAATATTACCGGTAATATTACCCGGAAAATTTCCGAAACTTTTAGGGAATATTACGGTAACAAACGAATGTTACTCAAGGGGAATGGTAATATTACGGAATATTACGTAATATTACCGTAACTTCTGATGGTAATATTCGGACTGTGCATCACTAAATAAAATTAATGAGAGCTATCTTAGCTTGATTATATTAAAGGAATTGATTTATATTAAAGGAATAAGAACGATTATATGGGCTGGAAAAATAAATAAATAAATAAATAAACTTAAGCTTCTTCTGTACGATACCCCTTTGATCCTTTGAACTGTGGTGGAGGTGCCGGGCACCTGTTGGTACTGCTCTGGCTCTCGATGGCCCCGAGGGTGAGTACACCTAGCTAGCCGAGGACATGATAGCTCGGTGTTAAGGCTTGTAGCCCTGTGATTGAATCGGCTGTCGTGTAGCCCGGAGATATGATTTGTAACCTGGTGATAGAACTGGCCCGGAGTTAGGACTTGTAGCCACGTAATAGAACTGGTAGCCCGGTAATAGGACTGGTAGCCCGGTAATTGAACCCTGCAATAACCCAATACGCATTAGACAAACCCCCTTACTTCAATGGAAAACTATAGCCCCCCTTGCATAAATATATTTCCTTTATAAAACAAATTCCCCAAAAAATTATCAATGGATTTTCAATGACCATCAGCAAATAAAAGAAATACTAAGGTACAGACAACTTGAATACAAAAAAGATAGGTATGAATCACCCCTAAAAGAAAATATAAACTTCCCCATATTATTAAAACTAAAGTCACATTAAAATATTAATTCAGGTTTGATAAAATTGAGTAGATAAGATAACCGATGGAATGGAAATGGTGGACAATGTACAAAAAAAGGTTAACACAGATAAAGCAATTAAATCCTTAATTTAGACAAAAAAAACTGTAGCAATAATTACCTGGCTAGTGTGTGGGGGTTGCTAGAGTCGACAGTCTCGGTTTAGTAGGAAAGAGCTCGGAAACTTCTGGAAATAAAGGAAAAGGCCATTAAAATCATGGCGTCCTCGTGCTTCACAAGCAATATAAAAAAATTTATTTCAGAGAAAATGCTTACCTAGTGCAGTAGTTAAATCCCGATAGATCGGTCGTGTCAAAACACAAACAGAAACGAACAAAATATATCCCCAAAGAAAGGGTAGTATTAAATCACAATACTAAATGTTGAGTCTCTATGACTGCACTCAAGCAGAAAGCTTCTCTTCTCACCCAAGGGTATTCCTAGAAGGACTCTCTTTTCGTTTCAGTCAATTTGCCTTTCTCCTTCCACGAGATTAAAGAACTACGTCACCTGAAGTAGTAATGGGCTGAAAAATGCCTAGTGATTCGAAACAAGGAATTAAGATAATAAACGGCTTATTTCTCGTTTATTATGACGGTAAAACGAAGGCGGGAGCCACAATTGATGCGCTGAAATTAAATTGTTCAAGAAATATACGAAAATGTTCCCAAATGAAGTGATAAAATTTTAAAAATCGAAATCGACAGCACCAATCGTGGGAAATAGCCCATTCCTAGTACCCAATACTGCCAACAGAATATTGCTGGAGGTTCCAAAAAGTTATGAAATATTTAAACCGAAAATAAAATATGAATTTCACAGATCTATTGCAGCCTAAAAGCAGGTTTTATAAACACAATTCTTAAAAATATAAAACGGTTTGCTGGCCGTTCTACGGTAATGTAATATAAATCAAGCTAAGTTACACTAATAACATAATATTCGATTCTAGTGACTTGATCAAACCTAAGCGATCTGTGGTCTGCTTATCAACTAAAATAAATATAGTCATAAAGTGCCTGAGGGCTTAAATTATCATCAGCTTTCGTGCAAACGGCTGTTATTGCCATTCAAATTTATTAACCTATCTACAACAATGTGCACCATAGGTTCGTTTTCCATATACTCAATTTTACATTACATTCAAACTTTCTATGAATTCTCGTTAGAGTTAGTGCTTGTTTTTCTGTTTTATGGGACTTCTGCGTCACACCTTGATAAGCATCGTCCAAAGCTATTTTGCTACATAAGCGAAAGGGATGATCAAAACAGTTACTCAAATCCACAAGCTAATACAAATATATCGTTAACCTATATTTAGGATAAAATTAATTTACATTAATAAATGCCGCAATTTTAAGCTTATTGACAACAGATCGAATCAATAAATTCAGAATTAATTAACCGAGTATTGACCTCTTTTCATATAATTCTTAGCGCAAAATATACCATTTTTTTTGCTAAATGCAGTGTATAAAATGAAATAAAGAAAAATTAACACTGGCAAAATCGGACTGTTACAGTATGTTCTACCATTCGTGTCAGCGAAATTATGTAAATTAAAAATATCATTTTATTATTTAACAGAAAACATGTGATTAAATATGGGGGAGAGTTATGCGTCGTATACCTAATACCCTACACACCTATAGGCTATTCCCGTTTCTGTTTTGTGCGGATGAAGTTTCACTTCTGGTGTGTGGTCCACAAGCACACTCAATTTATTAAATTACTTTTTTAGTATAAAGTATTTAAATTATTGTTATTATTTTTATTCATTTAAAAATTTCTTTGCATTGTTCGTGGTTAAGACGATAAATTTAAATCATGCCCATTATATTTGCATTGTTTACCGAATTACCTGTTTTTATCAATTCCATTAAATTTAAATAGCTGTTTTCTACCCAGTTTAAGCACTTTTCCTTAATTATCGATACTCAATTCAGTTTTCTTTATGTAATTTTTTGATATTATTAGCAATTACTGAGAAAAAATTTAAAATATTGACTTCAATTTAATAGAAATTAAAATGGGGCAATTATACGAGAATAGTTGTCGTTCTAGCTATATTTCAGTTTTTAAAATGCAGGGTGTTCATAATTTTAAAATGTCATATATTTTATTCCTTATAATTAAAATGTTTTTGATATTTACTGAACTGAACTTGGGTTGCCGGTCATCTTTTATTTACAAACGTTCTAAAGACTATCTTGAATACAGAAAAAATATTTTGATGCGAAAAGTCAATACTTTTATTTTAATTATGTTTATTTATTTATTTATTTTTTAAAGCGCGCTTGGCTTGCTTTAGTTTAGCTGATCCAAATAAACCCAAAATATCCCCGCTTAACTAAATCTAACCCAAACTAACCCATAATGTGTAAATAATATAAATATCTTCCATATGAACAGTTTCCGCATAGAAAAGTTGCAATTCAATGTTTCTGTAAACTGGCGGAAAAAATCTATCAGCATAGTTTGTGTTTTAATCACTTCACCTAAACGAAAGTGAAAGTCCTTGGAGAAATTTCGTTTAGCTCATATCTTTTACATTTAATTTTTTTTTAGTTTCTACAAATCCTCATGACCATGAAAAAAGTATTTTGCTGCGAAAAATCAACATTTCTATTTTTATTTATTTATTATTTTTAATCGGCTTTCTCGCACCTTTATTTAGCTAATTCCAAGTAACAAAACTAACCCAAACTAATCACTTGCTAAACTAAAGCGTACAAATCTTACCACAACTAACTCGAACTAAACAAAACTGACTCAAAGTATCGATCAGCTAAATTAAAGCCACGGTCACTAAGCGAACTTCGTGCGCCTTGCGTTCGCTAAACCAAACTAACCAATGTTTCTGACAGCTTGCAGCAAAATCTAGAGTTTTAGTTTTTGAAATGGCTTCAGCTAACCGAAAGTTATTCGCCCAAGTAAGAAAGGAAATTATCGATAGCTTTGACTGCTGCCAAATACTGTTACAGCAATAATTAAAATCGTTGTCAATAAAAAGGTTTTACGACAGCGTAAAGCATCTCCCCCATTAAGCAAATAGAATTTCTCTCAAATTAAGCTCATGAGATTAAAATTTTTTTCGTAAAATCAAAAAATTACAAGAGACAACTGTCGTAAATCGACAATTAAGAGGCGTATTTCGTATTATATTTACAAAAATATTTGTTATCAAAGCATTTTCTTTTCAAACTAGTCACTCTTAATCTGCATCCTAAAGCTAAGCCTTTTCGAACATAATATTGTGTATATATGATTTTTTCCCTTAAAAGAAGCGAATAAATCACCTCTAAAAAACTTTGCATTAAAATACAAATTTTAAAACTCGTTTCAGTAAGCTTAGTGATTCGAGAAACATATTATAGTGACGCCCTTAATGACAAATAAAGATCTGACCTAATTTTATTTTAAATTTGGATGCCGCTAGTGGGAGTGAAACCCATAAGAACGAAAGATTACCTGAAGAATGCCTAAACTCTACGGAAGAAACAAAGCGCAGTTTGTGAGCAGTCTTATGAGAAGAAGAAGAGGGTGGTGGATGGTGGTGATGTGGTTGGGTTGGGTGGTGATTGGTTGGGTGGTGCTCATCGCTGCCCGATGACCGTTGCGACATGGAGCGATCTGAAACAACTACATGCAGGACGCACGTCGACCAGACATGGACGGAGCCTGTCAAGTGAGGCGACTATAGTTTAGCTGCTCTTTCATAGGAATTATTTTACACTTTGTATATTAAATTCATGTGAAGCTATAGCTGAATTTGTTAAATTAAACTTAACCCAACATGAGATTTTTAAAAATCCTAAACATGATGGATTTGTTTATTAGCGTCTCGCCGCTGTAGGGAGCCTGATCCCGATTTCTGCCGAACTACACGGTTTATGGCGCTACATGCGTTGTTTAATGTTTACATTTGTGTTTTTACATTTTTACTTTATACAATGCTCTCCGCTCGCTGCGGGGCGCAACCAACAAAAATTGACTCAGACTAACCCAAGGCATGCCAAAAACTAACTAATCCAATAAAAATAAAACTTGCAAAGACCGGGCGTCAATTCGTCGAACCAATCACTTTGCGTTTTGCGTTCTAGAGACGCGAGATTCACCACCTGAGCCAACCTCTCACACTCCTGCTTTTCTCGAAATGTGTTATACAAACGCCTGAAATGAAAAAATGTGTAAACAACATTGTCGAGCGGAGTTCGGGAATGAAGTTGCCCACATCGGCGAGACATTAATATTTATTTTCAGTATTTATAAATATCTGTATGAAGATCAACTCGCTTCGCTTCACTTGACAAGCGACAGAAAGTATATAGCAACATCTAGGTTAGCGGCCTAGTAACAGTATAAACTATGGGTAAATTAAACAACAGTTAACTCAACAGCTCTGTAAGTAAAGCAAATACATCTTAAAACCGTTTAGAGCTGTCTGTTCCCAGAATACTTGTCTTTCAAAACCTGGAACATTATTCGGTTATATCTCATTCAATTAAGTATCTAGAATTCCAATTCCTTTTACGACAGGCTTTCTCGTTTTTTACTCTCTATGTCTCAGTGAAATTTTAAGATCTTTTACTGCCGTACGGCACTATGCTATGTTAGCTGCTTCTGATTGGTAGATTAACGTCTCTTTCACTTTATCTATTGTCCAGTCAGTTTATTCCAGATTACAGTAGGTCTAGTTCTAGTTAAATGTAGTCGTTAGATTCTATGTTTGCAATACGAATGCCCTGCATGCTTTCTATATTTTTTAACATTATGTTTGTTTCTTTTTGTAAATTTGGGTTATTTTGAGTTAATTTTGTTTGGTTGCGCCCCAGAGCGAGCGGGTGGCCATGCCTGAAGTTAACAGTACTCTAAAGTGACGTACCCACCAATCACCAATCAGAAGCGGCAAATATAGCATAGTGCGTAGGGCCGTAAAGGATCTTGTAATGTGTTTCAGTACGCTAATAAATCTAATATAGTGCCTGCCATCTATGGGGTAAATTGTAAACTTGACAGAAGTTGAAATGCCTACGAGTATTGCCGGTCTGTCACTTCTATCTGCTGTTAGCCTTTTTTATTACGTAAAAACTTATATTTGAACATAGTATAAACTAATTAGATATAATTTTATTTTTAGTATATCTTGTAGTTTGTTCGAAAAGTGTTTTATCTATATATGCGAGAGAGTAAAAAGTGTTGCATTTAATTGAATACAGTGTGACTTAACGATCTTTCCATCATGGTAAGTTCAGCTCCATTTGTAACGTTGTAAGTGTTACAAAATCTCGTAGTGCGTTTTTTCCCTTTTACTGGTCGATTTGTGTTACCGATACTCTCGCTACCTTACTTCTAGCCACCTGACTTCCGGTGTTCCTAGAGCGCTCACTTGACAGATGTGGTATATATTTTTTGGGGGAATTGTCAGCCCTTCTCATCTGAACACTTAAGGCGGGCAGACAGTTTTTGAGTATCTTAAATAATTTTTGTTATTTTTGACCATCAGGTCTAAATGCTGCACTTTAATTGAATTAATTGACAAATGACCTGAAATTATCGGCCATAACGCCTATAAACGATGTTTGATGAATAGTGTGGTGACCCTTTTTTAAAGGTACCTATGTCGGGCATTTGTGTTTCTATTTTAGATGGTTACAATTATTTAGAATTTAACAAGTGTTCTTCTGTGAAATAGAACTTCCTCCCGTTAGGGCTAAACGTCCCCCAGCGGCCTTTCTATGCTGACCTAGCGAGTTTTCGGTGTCATTTAGCCGCACAAAAGCCTTATGTCAAGATAATACGACCCCATGGTCGAAACGTAGCTTCGCAGGAATCGCCAGTGTCTGCACATCTACTAGATACATGTATAGGATCTATACTTTTTCCTCATTAATAACCCTTTATTATCCCTATTATCATTATTTATCTTTTTGGTTAATGAATTTACTGTCAAATAACTGTAGGTTATTTGCTTTTGTTATCGTATATATTATAGTTGAATTTCATTTTGATTATGAAGTTTTCTGTAAAACTACTGAGGTAGTTTGCTTTTTTCATCGTATATATTATGGTTTTATTCCATCTTGATTAATTCATTTACTGTTAAACGACTGTCGGTCGCTTGCTTTCTTTATCGTATATTTAATGAATTTACCTGCCTCTAGGTGATCTTTTATCGTATATCATGCCTTACTCTCTTAATTTATTGAAACTGTGGTTGGATGGCTTTAAGTTATTTATTATCTTTTTCCATTATTTACTTAATATTGACTGTTCCTATTACTGTTATAGTATTACCTTAATTAGTAAATATCTTGACAACGCTTTCGTGATTATCTGATTTACTTGTGTATTACACTTCCATACCTTAACAATAAGTTTTTACTGTAATTGGCTGTAAGTCCCATGGCAGTAATTTGCTTCGCATAACTGCTATTAGCAACCTTAAATTTTTCGCTTTAACATTGACATAGAACTGTGATCAATTCGTGCTCCCCTTAAGGACTTACCGTTTAGGCATATATATACTTACTTTATAGGGCATGATGTATTGATATTATCGCTGCCATGGGATCAATTTAGATTAGTTTGCATAATAAATATTTCTTATTTTTGGTACTTTATGACTAACTGAGATTAGTAAGGATATCTAGAATTCGAGGTTAAATTAAAACTATTTCAAGACAGGAATTAGACAATCATAAGGATATAGGAATTAGATTAAAACTTTGAAACTTAGTTTAATGTAATTTAATAGTCTGACAATCTAGACGAGTGCAACTCTTCTCAATAGTTTATCAGCGATGCCATAAACCCTACTTAATTAATTCGCCTAAAAGTGTTTACGTAAGTTTTTCATATTTAAATAAATAATTTAATTCGAATCTTAATGTGTAGGTATGCTGATAAGCTATAATCTAGACCGTAACTAATTGGTATATCTTCAGTTTTTTTTTCAACGTTCTTATATAGGGTATTTTTCGAAATTTTACTACCCTAATTTCAATGATCAATAATCATTGATAAATTCCTAGTAAAAAAAATTAGTCGCGCCTTCACCAAACTGACAACACATAGAACCACACTTTTAATTAAAATTAAAACCGATGAGTGAACCTGGCATATGGACCGCGTTGAGCAACTGACAAAGAGTGTCACATAATTGGCAACTTAATTTACTTTTTTCTCAATTTTTGTTATATCTGTTGATGCAGCAAAATATAATATGAAACATCCTCTGAGAGACGAACATCTATTATATATTACAGTATTCGGCCTTTCAGATATTGAATTTTGGCGCGGCGATCACGATGACTAGTTGAATGGCGGGAGCAATCCAGAAAAGAAAAATGGATGAAATCAGGAAACGATGACTTACAAACAGATGTCCATCAAAAAGGACCGGAAGAAAATATGAACAATATAAATCATAATATTGCGGAAGTAAAGTTAAACAAAGAGGTTGATGATCCGATAGAAGGCAGAAGTAATAACTTAGAAGAGAAACTTAAACAAAAGCACGGGGGAAATGAGAACAGATAAGGATATACGAATTGGTAATTTTAAAAAGGAAAATAGTTTGAATAATTGTATGGGTGACTGGGTAAGCCCGATTTTATGATTACATTAAACCGCACATTTATAAGATCAAGAAAACAATCCTTACGCATGTTTACCCATGCAACTGATATATCTTGTACAAATGCATGACGAGTTCAAAAAAAAATACGTCCTCTTAGGTATTCCGGGAAAAAGAGGTATTGGATGCTCTAAGCTTTAGAGCATATATTGCGGCAGTTCTTATAAATTCAAACCTAATTTCCACTAAAACAAATGAGACGTCCAACATTGCGGGCAGCTTCTTTTTCGTTCTCAAATCCATCCAGTCTGACTTTTCCAATTCCATGAAGTTCCACAACTTCCAGATCATCCAGTGAACTAAGCTCAAAGTCCTTTTCGATCAAATAGGGCATTTTTCAAGTTTTGATTCAAGTCCAGATGCAAAAATCCAGAATGTAAAGGTTAGAGTCGTGTCTTTTGAACGAAATGCAATGTGCATTATTGTTTGAATAAAATAAAAAGAGTTTTTAAGCTACCATTTAAAATAAATAATTAAAAATGTACTTACCTATTACCTATTTTTAATATTTATTTTTACCGATTAGTCACAATGTATTCAGTTGTATGCAAGCTTAAACTCAAAAAACTTACCACTTAAAAAAATTGTGGGTACTGTCAAAAAATCTGTAAAAAATATTTTATAAAAATAGAAAAAATTATATTTTTTCTAAATAGAAGAAATTTGGGACCGAAAGGGTTAAATACCATCGGCCAGCTATATAAACAAAACTCTTGATTTAAGATGTTTTGCATCTACAAACAGAGCGACATAATATGACTTTACCTGAACACAATAAATACACATTAAATGGCTTGGATATATTTACAAATGAGCAACTAGTGAGTATACACCCTATCGACAATCTTCCAAAACTATGAACAGTAACGAATGATCACTACACACCAAATATACCTTGTGACGCACAAGGGGTCGAAGCCCCCTTCTCTGAACATAGTTCTTCCATAGGTGCAGTCGTTTTCTGCACCGGAGTGGACGCGTGACTTGTACTTGTCGATGACCCTTTAAAAATTGCAAAAGATCTTGCTTTTTTTTGGAAGGTAACTGAATAATTTAGAATTCAATATAAAATAAAGAAAACCAGTTATTCAAGTTAAGTGGGTCAATTGCTGCACCAAACTGCACAAACCAGTAAACATATTATTTGGAAAACGTCCACACAGACACTTTTGGAAAAACTATTCAATAGATCCAACATTTTTCCTGGCTTCCATGTTTTAATCTAAAATATTCTATGGATAGTATCCTGAATTCATTATGTTTGTTCATCATCCATCATGAAATTGAGGACTCTGCCTTATTTATCGACTTGGAAATCGTTTTGATACCAAAATGCTAAACGATGTTCCCCTTGTAGCTTTACTGTTTGCACTGTGCTACTACTGAGTCACATTTGCCAGTACCAAGCGAGTAGTTCTATTTTACGAAATACATATGCCGTGTTTCTTTCACTAGATTCATAAGACGAAGAAGTCAAGTTCATTAGTGAGGCTAAAAAGAGACAAAAGAGATACATCCTCATTTTCAAGAAACAGACACTATGGATATGGGATTCAATAAATTCCCTGCTATTATATATATGAGTTTAAGACTTCTCTTAAGTACACGTTAAGTAGCTATTCAACCTATCTAACTTAAAAATATTTATTGACATTTGTGGTCTGCTACTTGAAGGTCAGGATTCATCCCTTTTGTCTCTTCTTAGGCTTAATGAATGGACCTAGATTCTAAAGGTCAATGTGTCCATTTTGAAACAGCTGCCTGAGACATATGTGTCTTGGGAACTTGACGATTGAGGTCGCCTCGCTATTGCGGCTGAGAGATTTTTTTGCCCTTTCGTAGCCGTTTTGTCTAATATATTCTTATGCTGAGTTACTCTCAAGTTCGATTCTACTTAGTAACAGCATTCAGTATACCTAATATAAGGGAATCTCTTGAATCCCGTAGTATCTATTCCTTGAAGCTGACGATCGATATAGTACAAGAGGCGTACTAGGCTCAGAGTGTGGACTTGGTTTCCAAAAATCGCATTTGATATAAACTAACTTCCACCCTGCTGCTGGCTGTCTCATGAGATTCTCTTTGCTTAAATAATATTTCTCTTCCACTATATTTTATGTGAAGTTCATGTAACTTACACGACAGTCTATTCATGTATTATTCAACTTACCTGACTTATAGTATATATGTTACTTGAAGATGCCTTGTCTCTTCCTAGACACAGATTCTGGCAAATGTATTCTTGATAGTTTCATGATATGCAAAGCCCTACTGCTGCGTTCGGGAGGTTGATTTTTAAAACAGCTGACAATTCCTTATTAGAAAGCTTCAAGGTTTGCATTCTACTGTCGCTCAGTCGCTGAGGTAGTCTTCTCAAGCAATTCTCTTTGCCACAGTAGTTTTTATCTACTACTAAATAATTAAGCCAGGTTCCTTTCCCTAGGTTGACAATAATCAGCTTGTTGCTATTAGTAGTATTCATACTACTTAATCTAATCAGTTGAATTTCATAGTTCTGGGCTTAAAGTTGAGGATCTAAGTCCTTTATTTCTTCGTAGATTCAGTAACTGGACCTGGATTCTGGCGATCACGTTTGAAACCAAATGACTTGAAAAATCTTCTTAGTAATTTCAGGGTTTTCATTGCTCTGCTAAATCCTCAGATTGCTCAAGAGGTTTTCATTTGGCCTAATAGTATTTCTATTTTATTATACTCTTATGCCAAATTTCTATCTCTGGGTCGGCACTACTCATCAGTAATTAGTTGAATAATAAATAGGCTTATGGTTTGATGACTTGTCTATTTATCGCAAGTTAAAGTTGAGGCTCATCTATCTGCTCTTGCTTTGGAAACTCTCTTTATTTTTATTAAGTCCCGTGTTGTTGCTAACAAATAAGTTGGCATCTTAGAAAACGGAGTTATCCCCTCTCTCCCTAGAACCTCTTGTGAAAATAGTTATCTGCTTCCCTAGAATTGTATGTGGATAGTTAAAAAGCCATTTTAATGGCTTTGGTATTCTTAATATGTCTTTACATGAACTATAGTCAATGATGCATTGTGATTTATTTATTAAATGTGGAAATAGGCAGATAGGGTGACCCGTAGTATCTATTCCTTGAAGCTTCTATTTAGTGACTCCATAGGACTAGAGGCACTATAAATAGCCCTTTCTTGATTGATTTCACAACTGATCCAAAATATGTCAACTATTTAAATAGATGAATTCTGGATCTACGTTCTCATAGCTTGGAGGGACCTTTTTGACCCCGGCAGAACAGTATCCAGCAGTTCAACCTATTAGTCTTTGTGTGGAATGCTCAGCAATCGAGAACTAGCTAAGGAATACACGTTAGCACAGTAGGTAATTGTAACTGTACGTTCAGCGAAAGCGAATGTATATTCAAGATCAAGGTGTCAGATTTACTTCAGTAAACTTCTACATCAAAAATTTTTGCTCGATGACTCGATGTGGCATAGTATTGAATATAGCGATATATTTTTAACTTGTTCCATTGTAGGGATTAAAAACACTTGTGTCATAAAAATGATATGTGGACTATCAAGTAATGAATGTACAGTTTAGCGCAACAAATTTAAATATTGTTAGTACTTCAGTACCATCAATATTACTAGATAATACCTTTTAAATGCTGTTGCAAATGTTCATGAGTGGCACTCCTTTGATGATGTAACTCTCCAGTCAAAAGGCCAATCAGAGACTGTCTCTGCGACCTTTGCGTGGTCTCGTTGATCGTTTGAACTGTAGGTTGCGGATTATCTTTTTTGGAATCTTCTGATTCGGTAGCTAGAAAAAGATTACATCACCCTTAGAAGAAAAACAGACCTTTTATTCCGTTTGGATTTTCAAAATAATTATGAGCAATCCAGGCCTAAAGCCTGTTATTATTTGAAAGGAATTTAAGTCCTGAAAACTAAATTCTAATAGATTGATAATCTAGAATCGATAGGATATGTTTGTGCATACCACAAAAATCTAATTGATTTCTGTTCCATGTCAAAAGAAAATTTTCAAAAAATTATAATATGTGGTAATGAATCAAGACATTATGAATACTTGCATTCTGACAGCTCTTCCTTCAGTTGTTTCATTTGATTGGCTAGGTCCATCAGTATAGCCCCTTTGCTCTTAGGTAGCGGCAGTCCTATACTTCGAATTTTGTCTCTGATTTTTTGATGCATGTTTCGTTCGAAATCTGATATTGGTGGTTGTGCAAGCTAAAAAAAATTGACTCAAAATAAATAATTGTTTAGGTTCAACGATAACAAAATAGTTTTTTCCGCTGACGCAAATTGATGCTTGAGGCGTAGCTGACAACAATATCCACCCAATATTAAGTTGCTGTAACAATAAAATTATGCATATCTCTACAGAACTTGGTTCAAATTTTGAGCTTTAAGGGCTCTGTAACGTTTTTGTGCGCTCAACATATACGGGTTGGAAAGTTATTCACTCAAGGTGGGGTTGAGAATCAGCATGAGAAATTTCTAAATTCTATACGACTAATCTGTTGAGACAAAAGCTGATGGAACAATGGGGACAGCTGATAATTGTATGCTCTCTCATCAAGTCAAGTCACTTTAGACCACGTTATTGGAAATATTAAATATCAATAATAATCAAATAACACATGCTTAAAAATACAGAGGCATCATAACAGCTCACACCATACTTAGTATACAGTTACTCAGCATATAGGTAGTACTTACTTTTAAAAAAATGAATGGTTGCATCAAAATATACAGAGGTGTTCTGTGGGTTACAACAAAATCCAGGAAATCCCATAGATAGTTGGCCGCTTCGTTTCTTTTTCCTAGTTCTCGCATAGTTCTTCCGATTTTCATCCAGTCGTTTATCAAATGCTCTTCGAAACATATCGCTAAAACGTAACATTACAAAATATCTAGACGACAGTCTAAACAAAATACTACTTGTGGACCACACATCAGAAATGAATTTTTATCCACGCAAAAGAGAAATATAGAATAGCCTACAAATGTGCACAGTGTATTAGGAAGGCGCGCACCGCACGCTTTTCGACAAGCTTTAGGCTTTTATATCGGAGGCCCCGTAGCACGTTTGTTCGGACTCTCTGTTCGACCTAACTGCGTTAGACGTTTAAACTCTGATCATCTACCAATTCATATCACTTTAAGGAATATTCCTGTACGGGAGAGACAAAAAGTTTTCTGATACAGGGATGCCGACTGGACTGTCTACCTCGAAAGGTTAAACGACATCACAGTCATTCAGTCACCTAGAAAACGAAGCGAGGAAGCTGACTGGGAATATTTGTGGTGACAGAGACGCCATTGTTCCGAAGGTCAAAGTTGGAAGTAGGGTCGATGACTTGCCTAATAACATAATCGAGTTAATTAAGCTGAAAAATAAAATTAAAAGAAGATGGCAGAGGCGTCGGCGTGCCATAATTGATAGATTGTCTTTTAATAGGATTACTAACATAATTAAAATCTTAATCTAGGAACATCGGGATGCGACCTGGATAGCATATATAAAGAGTCTTGAAACATCTGACAATGCGCTGTGGAATCTCGCACTGCGGAAAAGGCACGAACCCATTCCTGTTATTGAAGACAGGGATGGCCGAATGCAATATAAAAATTCCAGGAAGACGGAAGTCTTCGCGGATTTCTTGCGAGATGTCCACAGCGCACCGCCAGATACCATGTCTGCCCAGGCTCGCATCGCTGACCTTGTATCTCTGTTTGTAAGGCATAAGTACCCTATACCGACTGGAGCACTGCGAAAGCTCTTAGTAAGCCCCTCGGCCCTGCTTCCAATAATAACTAAAAAATTACCCGGCAGGAACAGTAGCTTCCCGGACACTATCACCTACAATTGTATAAAGAATCTTCCCAGGAAAACACTTTCTAACCCATATAATAAATGCAATTATTCGATTGCAGCATTTTCCAGAGACATGGAAAGATGCCTTAGTCATAGTAACACTCAAACAAGGAAAGAATCCTATGCTTCCACAATTGTATAGGAAGATTTCCTTACTCAATTGCCTTAGTAAAGTCGCTGAGAAAGCTATGCTACGGTATAACGGAATTTATGCTTTTTCCGCTACACTAAGATTTGGGTTCAATTGTAAATGATTTTCGATATTTAATATTTAAGTCGCCAGTGACATTTCACGAATGGGTTTATTACACTTACGCTACACTAAAATTTCGGTTCAATTGCGAATGATTTTAGTTATTTATCTAATATGCATTATAAGATCCTTTACACAAATAGTGCCCTATATAAAAATCGGTTTCTCCTATTGGTCGATTCGCATGGCCCTCCACTCGCTTCGCTCGCTACGGGCGCTCACGAAAAGGAAACTAACCAGGTGCTAACCCAAACTAACCCAAGACATACCCAAAATCAAGAAGAAAACTTGTTTAGAAATATAATCTTAAAAAAATATATAAAAAATTAATGGGGTTTGAACCCGGGCCGTCCAGGTGAGACCCAGCTGTCTAAACCCCTACACCACGAGAGCTCTTGACAGAAATTGATTGCATCACGAACACATATTGTAATACGAGATGGATCGACCAATAGGAGAGGTCGATTTTTACATAGTGCACTATTTGTGTAAAGGATCTTAAAATGAATCTAATACTTAAGTCGCCAGTGACATCTATTCACGAATGGGTTTATTTCATGCCAGTAACGATTTTAGAACCACTAGTACTCTATTTTGTATCAACAATTTATGAATTTATTTTATTATAGATTACCATATTTGATATAGGGTATTTCTATTGCTTGACGCGACGTGGATTATAGTATTAACCACATATTATAAATTAGCCACTAATACATCGGCAAGCATATCCTGTCCAGCGTCTTGAATTTTGAAAGCGAGATCGTTGACCTTGTGTCGAGACGCCGACGGGTGAGTGTTAAGTTTTTAACCTTGAAATATTTAATTCATCTTGCAATATCTATATTTAACAATTATCTGAATTTTTAAATACTTAATTAATATTTGTATATGATTCGCTTAGTCTTATTGGACTAAAGCACGAATTTAGCATTTTTATATTCAAGCTTTAATTAGCTTATATCTTCAATAATTTTTAATTATTGTCGTGACTGTTTGGGTAATATTACCGATTTTTTGATGAATATTTGCCTCCAAATCTAGGCAGATTGTCCTTATTTTATCGTTCAGTGGTCACGCATATTATTTTAGGTATTTTCATTCATATTGAACAGTATTATTTGGGTTAATTCTGGAGTAAATTCTATATATTCCTGCAGAGGCAGTAAATTGAATTTTTGGTAGAATTTCTCCGAATTTTCCTTCTTAATATTGCCGGATTTAATATTTTTTCTTTTCAGGCTCATTTAATTAAATTTTCAGTTTATTTGTTACGTCAAGCATATAATTATTGGCACTCGCCCTGTCTAGTATCAATCCTGATATATCGACATTACTCCGCATTTACGAAAGGTTAATCTCCCATATATGTAAATTTATCTGGTTTTTATCTATTATCTAAATTTCTATCTCAAATGCGAGGCAGTGACTATATCAGCTTTACCTTTAATTAAATTGAGGCGTAATCGCGCCAAGTTATCGTTTATGTCCCAAGGGCCGAAATAAAAGTAATAGTGATTACTTATTTTAAGTTATAAAACTCGTTATTTGAGGTAATACCTCTTTTTTTCTATTTATTATCAAATTCAGGTTAACTTTTATTTAGATTTACCGAGAGTCACTGAATTGGAACGTTATTTCATTATTTTCTTTTCAATTTTAAATTTCAGTCATTATTTTCTTTTGAATTGCTTATTTTAAAGTAAAGAAAAGGATATCTTGAGTAACACTACTTATTTAGAATTTTTGCTCAACTTAACATTTTAATTCAAGTTTCTGATTATATCTGATTTAACCAGTAAATTTTCAATTTGTTGATTGCTTCCTCATGTGTTTTCAGTGTCACTGATGTTCACATGATATTTCCTTGCATACTATTTAATTACCGATATACATTGGTCTAAGACTAGTTTATTTCCTCTTGCATGTACTCAACACCCCCGAATTGGCTGAAAAAAACACCGTGCTTGGCAAGTACCAGGTGTTCGTCCACTTGCTGTACTAAGCTGTTCTGAGGGAATCAATACTTCGCCTGTCAGGCCAGTAGAACGCAAATAAAGAGATTAGAATTGCTGCAGAACTGGTTCCTGAGGGGTACTGTCTCTGGGCACAGGTATACTAGAATTATTCAGGATCTGCACAATATGACTGGCGTTGATTTAGTTAATGAATACATCCAGCGTATCTCGGAGAATTTTGTTAAATATGGCATTCGAGGCTCAGAGATGACTAGAAACCTAACAAATCTTAGATATGACCTGAATAGGCGCATTATATAAGAGCCAATATACCGTAAACTTCCTTTATTCGGCGAACCGCTACACCTACCGTAGCAAATCATATGAGACCATGGCATCATGGCACCAGTCTCCCCCTCACGAATAGGGTAACCTAATAAAGTTCGAGCTAAAGAAATATTGAGAAGATTATTTCGTATATAGTTTTTCCTTCAAAAAATAACTGACATTTAAAATCATCCTGCAAAATCATTTCAAATTTATACAGGTTTTCCCTGTACTTTTATAAAAAAAGTTGAAATAGCCATCTTATGTAATTTTTCCACGCGAATTCATATATGTTCAGCAAAAAACATCAAATAAAAGTGCTTTGATATATTTTTAAATAGAACACCCTGTATATTACTATACATATCTTTAGCTGTTTACCAAATGTTGACAGTTGAAAGTCGGGTATTTTGACACTTTGACAGGCTCTAAAATCTAAACCGCACAAGATCAAAGAAAACATTGCACATTCCTATCTTAAGTTTTCATAAACTATCCAACGACGGATAGGAAGGCACTATCTTCGAATTTAACCTGCGGATAAAATTAACCGGAACTTTTAAACCTCCGGTTAAATTTAAAGTCAGAATAGCTTATGAAAACCCAAGATAGGAATGTGCAAACAGCTTTATTTGATCTCGTGCGGTTTAGATTTTAGAGCCTTTGTCAAAGTGTCAAAATGCCCGACTTTCAACTGTCAATATTTGGTAAACAGCTAAAGGTAGGTATAGGATATTATACACAAAATGTGTTTATAGATTTTTCTAGAGAGACCAAAAATGTAGTAATATACAGGGTGATTCATTTAAAAAAATATGAAAGTGGCCCCTAGCACTTTTATTTGATGTTTAATTGTTTTTTGCTGAACATATCCGAATTTAAATAAAAGTACAGGGGAAGTCAAAAAATCGCCTTGTCTAGTCCTCGTTGGATAACCCTGTATCTTTTCACGACCCTGACAATTCGTTATAGGGAGCTGGGCTCCAGCAGAATGAGAGGTTGTAATGTTACAATAGAAAATAAGGATTTATATGTATATATTAGGGCAATAACTGTCTAGCTGTTGATACTTCACGCGCCCTGTTCCATAAACTCTTATGTAAGGGAATTTACGAGCATGATTAAGTTACATATACGTAGATCCATTTATTATATCTACTGTAATGAAAGAAGTAAATAAATGTTCACGTTCAGTGGCGCCATTAGAGTGGCGCTCGCTTCGGGTTCTATCCCCGCAAAACAAATTGTTATTTATCTTAACTTTATTCTTTAGGAGGTAGGCTTGGAGTTAACGGTGAGTGACAAAAGGTATTATGACAAAAAGTATTTAATTATTATTTACTTTTTGCACGTAACTAAAACTACCCCTATCAAAAACTTCATCCGCACAAAGCAAAATAATATATTAGAACGTCGCGTTCGTGTAACACATTCTCCAGGTTACTCCACGTACAAGCGCGCCTAAAAAAGAAGGACTTGAAAAATATTTTTAATCATGGTGAACGTATTTCTGAAGTGAAACCTCCTTTAGGCGCGCTGCTGTACCTGGAGAGTAAGCTTGTGAATGTAAAAAATGTGCTACACATTCGCGTTCTAGCCTATTATTTTGTTTCGTGCGAATGAAGTTTTTATCAGGGTCAGTTTTTGTTACGTACAATAATAATCGTAATAATTTGAGACGTTATGTCATAATGCCTTTTTGTCACCCACCAGCAACCCCAAACCGACCCCCTAAAGAATAAAATTAGATTAAATAAAAGTTTCTTTACTTATTATTACGGGTAGTTCTTGTTACTACTACTACCACTGATTTTTTTCAGAATCTCTTTTGTCGCCTATCATTAACACCAAGCTAATACAATTAAATCAAATGCTCTATTATTCTGTGTCACTATAATGAGAGAGACCGAGCCACATGTCAACATGCTATGGGGCCTCCGATATAATTTAGTTTAAAGCTTGTCGATAAGCGGGCGGTGGGTGCACATGTACCTAATACGCTGTGCCCCCACAGGCGGGATCAAAATTCACTTCTGGTGTGTTTAGTATTCTACTAAAAGTATTTAGCTTTTTAAGATGTATCCGTAAACCTAGTAAAATCTGGCATTACAATTACTGTGCAAACTGGGACGACCTAAGAGAGTTGTACCTAAATTTTCTTTGGCTGACAACCCGTCAGTCTGTTGCGAAGAGATTAAGCACATAATCTCCTCAGGAATGGAAGCATACATCTCAAATTCCATCAAGCAATGGCCAATAGGAAAGCCTTGGTTCAATAGAAGATGTAGCAGTTGGCACCATACTAGCAGCGAAGTCAGACCGCTGAAAGTTGCATTATTTTGCCGAAACAAGAAACGAAACAGTTGCGGCTCACGGCACTGAAAATTGGTGAAACGTTCTTTCGAGTGAAGAAAGCGCCGCAGACAGTAGGCAAAAAATTTTTGGGGACCACGATCAAACTGCCAAAATTTATTAATAATTATTTCCGGTATTTTTAAACTAAATCATCAAAAAATAAAATATATACATATTATATTAGCAACAAAACATTTTTGTGTACCGACTTAAATAACAAAAACCAAGACAAAAATATAGGTTAACTTGAGGACTAACTTTTAAAATGGAGATTAATTCGAGGAATAACATGTTGGATGGAATAACATTGTTCAGAAATAAAAATAAAAGGCAACTGAACATTGTGGACTTTCAGATTCTCTAAAGAGATGACACGCATCACTCGCATCCATGCTGCTAAAAAAAAAATATTTTTCAAAAAAAAACTATGTAGTATATTTTAATATGTAACATAAGTCAAAACTGTATGACTCATGTTTATGTATATCCATCCTTACTCCACGCTCCCGATTTTATACCAACAAAAACAAAAGAGTTTTTAAATAAACGCTTCCACATAACCAGGTGTATTCTGAACACCATTCCCCGAAAAGACACTTTCTCTTTTAATTTCCTTTTTGCCAGGACACAGATCTATCGAATTTAAAAAATATCCTTTTTATCCTCATTTCTCCATCTAGAAAAACTGTTCTAAAATACAGATGCAGCGGCCCACAAGCTCCACGACATCCACCAATTAGACACATCTATTGACTGTCTCGTTGTCATAGCAACTAGCAACTGCCGTAAATAGATTCAACATTCAAATATGTATCGGATGTGGCGGATTTTGAGTTAAGTCAATTTCCACTGCACTTAGTTATTGTTTTGGTTCTGGGGGGGGGGGGGGGGGGTTACTGCTAGTGGGTTTCGCGCCTAGTGCATTCGCCCAGTAAGGCTCCCGTTCGGGCGTAGCTAGAGCT
>MU182347.1:343846-364104 GCA_016904865.1 Pissodes strobi
AATTTGTTTATCCTAGTGAGTTAACGTTTTAACTGATTAGCTCAATAGAATCGCGCTTGGAGCCCCATTGACTTTTTCGTGTTATTGTACTCCTTGTTTCACTCGCTTTCTGTTTTTGTGTCACTAAATACCATGAAACGGCCCGTAAAGCTTAGTCAACTGTTACCAATTACTTGGAACGTATTCGCCATTACATAGTTGACAATTCTGACAAATCTGCATGTGTGGTTTAAAAATAAAAGTTACCTGTAATACTTCATGATTTTGAAGGGAAACAAACAGATCATTAAATGAAAATTGAAAAGGCCTCGAATTATTTTCCGAGTGGGGTTACCGGTTTCCGGACTGGTAAACCGGCGGACCAGTCCGACATTGACAGAAGCTAACTGGTACGCGATATCAAACACAAAGTTTATAGGAGTTATATATGTACATAATTTTAATAACAACCGCAGAACACAAAGGAACCATTATACCAACTATGTTGGGGTTTGGCATCTTCGGCAACATGCACTAAAACTGAGCTTTATCCACAATACCGAAACAGAATTTTTGCACTCGACGCGCGTTTCGCTAACCATGTTAGCATCATCAGGAGATGATTAAAACTGTTTATTGGTATTGTAGATAAAGCTCAGTTTTAGTTAAAGGAACCATTATCTAAAAAACGTAAAATTAAAGAATTTTATTTTAATTTTATTAAATAAACATGAATGTGTTGCTTCAGCTTCTATTAATTTTAATAACTCCTGGTAACTTTGCTAAAAACTGAAGTTGATAAGGGATAATTAAAAATTAAATAAAGCTTTAAACAAAAACCATTGAATTCTTCCTAAACACATAATACCAAATTGTAGATATATAACACCTCAAAAACGAATCAATTATTTACCTAATAACACCTCAATATCACACTAACCAAAAATACCAGTAACCGGTAATTAAACGATATGACATTATTATTGTCATCTTGTCAAAGTAAATTCAAAACTTGACAAATTGCATGAGCTTTTTACTGTTATTAGTATTTATTAACCATTTTAATTTTTTAGGTTTGTTTTGGTCTTGACAACGGGAACAGATTTGTTCCTCCAAACGTCAACGGTTTTCCAGTTTCTTTTAGGTTTTTCAGCTTCGTTAGGGTCACTAAACTAGCATTTGTGCTGTTTACACCCTGGAGCCAGAGCCGAAGCAGGTCTATTTTCAAAGAATCGTACATTGAAGTGGAGAAAAAGGCAAAAATTTCTAAGATACATGAATCTTCACAATACTTATAGAACATATTTATATAAAATTCTACTTCTATAAAGCAATTTTCTCTCACTTCTGCAAAGTAAACATGTATTTACAGATAAGGGAATGATTGATTGTGCACGGAATAAATCAATATTTTGTTTTCTGATTTCATGGATGCTATTAAATAGGTCAATAGAGTGGAAACATCGATTCTACGTTCACTTTCTCTTGGCAAAACTATTAAATTATTGTGGCTTGTCATGATAATGAAAATAACACTTACCACATGGGATCTACAGTCTAATACCTCAATGATCTTGCCATCTCCTTCTTTTTTCGTTATATCTGCAATCCTCTCTTTAACTTTCAGAACAAATTCACCGACGAGTGATAGCAATACATCCCTGAAAAAATTTGCATAATTATAACAATTTCCTATTATTTATCTCAATCTACGTTATTAACTATGTTCTCATGAACTGTTCTAGCTGATTTAAATGCTATTTTGTAGAGTTTCCTATATGATTTAATTTAAATGTGACTAAAACGTCAATCTGTAGATAATGAAGAACTGGCGTTCTTAAATTGCACGGTGCACGCGATTTTAGAAATATATTGTTTATATTTCATATTCACATCTATGTACATATTAACCCATGAAGGACTGCTGTTGCAATATGGCAACAGTGGCACTGTTTTGCGCAAGCAGCCTTATTGAAGTTATGCCAGTTTATTATGATTCAATGCATGTGCTGGACCAGCAGAAAACAAGTGATTCTGAGATCTGTGTGTGACATAAACTTATTCCGTTCGTATTTTAAAAATGATTTTCCCATGGTACTTTGGTCAAAATGGATAAACAATTTGTGTAAGTTCCTAATTGTAAAAATCGCTTGTGAATAAATACTACAATTTGCTGGCTTAAATAACATTGATGCTATACTAGAAAGATGGCTTGTTTCACTGTAATAACCAGCAACTCGCGAAATAAATCCACTTTTGAAATATTTTTTTCTTCAACCTTAGTGCTGCCTTATAGCAACGCCATTATATTGGCATCCTATTTGACTTTTCTTTCTAGAGGGTGTTTGACTAGAAGAGGCTTTGGGATGTGGTCTATGAAAATGACGTCAACGTTAAAAACATTTATATTGAGCCCCCAGATACTGGCGCCCTCACAGAGGGCTCCAGTATCTGGGGAAAGATTCTAGCGAGGAAGATGGAGGAGGGTCCAATAACAATCTATCAAGGAAACAGCTAGAAGCTAAATTTGAGCTGCAATAGTATGGCAAAGAAGCAGATAAATAGAGGATGAAGACTAGAAGGAGACAAAGTATGTGTTTATGAAGACGCAGAAAGCAAACGTGAAGCAGTACAAGGATATGTTCAAGCAATGGATATTGCTGAAGAAGAGATCGGATGTTCTACACACGACAGAGGAACTCCATGTAAAGTAGAGACAATGAACTACGACTTCCTGGACTGGATAAATGGTGATTTATTGATAACCACACAAATGTTCCAGAACAGAGTTACGAACAATACAAAACTTTAACGCTGGTAAAAATTTGAATTGGTTTTTTAACGACGATATGATTAACCATATCCTGAGCCAGTCTACGAGTTGCACTCTACAGAAAATTTTTCCCGATCCACAAATATCTACATGAAATATTAGATGTTGTCAGAACTACTGGAAATAGATGGTAATATCGGTTTTTACAATTTGGTGTCCCTTTTATGTTCCAAATAATGAAACTATCGATTATAACGACAAATGTTACAAGATCAGACTGTTGATGGTTTGCATAAATAAAAACGAACAATATTACGTTCCGGAATGCGAACTGAACTATTACGAGTCGATGGTCAGAGGAAAGCCGATTCGTTTTATTTACAAGTAGTTGTGCCTGAACACTAAATGCAGGTTGTGGTGAATTTCAACATGTTCCAAGGATTCGATCTCAAAGCAAATAAAGATTATTACAATGTCTTTGGAGCTTGTGTGGCACCTTTCGTCACAATGCTCGATGAATTACCCGACGGCAAATCCAAATTACATTACAAATTTTACTGCGACAATTTATTTACGAGCTTCCACCTTTTGGCACACATAAAGAATCGTGGCTTTGCCATTAGGTACCGGAAATTATGCGAAAATCGTATTCTCCAAAACCTGCCCTATTGCTTCAAAGAATAACATGCAGAAATGCAAGATAGGTGACATTGAGTCGATCCTTGATAGAGAAACTGATATTACCCTTGTAAGATGGTTAGATGACAATGTTGTAAGTGTGGCGTCAACATATGATGTGTAGGATAGCAATCGCTTGAGAAGAGGTATTCACGAGCCTAAGATAAAATTATCCAGATATCACGCCCATATCTTATTGGCAAATATATCCATGCAATTGGGTGGCACATACCTGATGGACGAGAGCATAAATGGCTTTAGAATCGGGATGAGAGCAAAAAAGTGGTATTGGATTTTGATTATCTGGATGCTAGATGTCAGTGACATCGATGTCACCATACAAAATGCGTGCATCCTACATAAGAAATCCGGAAACAAGCTAACACAACTACAGTTCAGGCGACAAAATGTGTTGACCAAATACCGCGTTGCTCCTCTCGTAGGGTTTTAGGTGACATTAGATATGACGGTGTGGGGCATCTACTGAAACCAGTACCCAATCAAAAAAAATAGAAGTGCAAGTGAAGAATGCAAATCGACAATGCGTACAAGATACGTAAAATGCGGAGTTGGTTTGTGCAAAAAGTGTAATAAGCAATTCATACACAGCTGTAGGCAGATTTTTGTCGATATTTCCTCTCCTTTAGATTTCGTGCCATTACTTGCAAGTAATAGGAGCCATAGGAGCCTGGCGTTGCCATTTGGCAACATCGAATATTGCCGAATTTCAGGATATTTTCTAATTATTTTTGTTCTTTTTCGTTAGTTTTGCTAATATTTTCTAACATTTGTCCGAAATAAAGGTTTTCATAAACTTCGACGTTAATGGGTTAACAATACGCTTGTATCATGAAAAATTAATAATTATGTACATATAATTATTAATTTTTCTTTATTCGTTATTTTATTTGTTTCGTCAACTTACAATCTGAAACTTGATATTAGTTACCTAGGTCTTCTATATTCGGCCCTCAATATCTCGCTATCTTCGGTATCATGTTCGTACATGCTCTTTGTCCTGTTATGCTCGCTCATGAATTTGGAATGCGAGTCATCTTCAAAATCGAACCCCGGAGAATATGGCCCTCTGTAGTTCCGTTGACTGGAACCCTTATGTTCAGGACTGGATCTATAGGGACCATTGTAGACTCTAGGACAGGAAAGGAATATTTAATTAGTCTGACAGTTGAGCTTCTGAAATTTGTGTGTGTGTGTCTGTCTCACGGAATCTTAAGGATTGATTTGTATCTAAAAACTGCAACTAAAGCAGCCAAGTGCTATTTATTCAAATAAGTAGGAGAGAAAACCTCAGTGGCTGTGTTGTGGTTTAAACCAGTAAATAATTATAGGAATAAATGATTCAAAGTAATTTGTTCATTGTTTCATGTAACAAAACAACTTCGTACAGGTCAGGTATGTCAACAGTCACTATAATAAAAGAGTTGTTAGTTTTTCATGACATGACAGAGGGAAGCCATACTGTAACTTTCTAAAATACAGGACGGAATAAAGTTATGCCTCATTTTGAAGAGAGCACATCTATTCCTAATTTAATCAGTTCAAGATAGTTAACTATACCTAGAAAATATCATGAAAATAATGAAATTTCACTTAAAATAATGGGAAATCAGAGTATACATAGTGACACACTTATTCAAGTTAAAAACATGAAATTTGTTAGTGGAAACGTAGTGAGAAATTTCTTTAAGCCCAAGTTTTGAAACAATAGAATGAGGTATTCCAGGATGGTAAAAAATTCTCCTTTAGAAGAAAAACTTTGAGAAAAGTACCCATATTCTATCTACGTGGCAAGAACTTGAACAGCATCCTAATAAGTGCGACCCCAGGGATCTCCAAATCAGAAAACCATACATTAACTTCTGTAATATAAAACAGATGGTTGAACAATTATACGTATACAAAGTGCCAGCAGCCTTCGGCTTCCGATTATACAAAGGCTTTCGACACCATCAAAGTGGATAGCTCTGGCAAGTTCCTGGCAAGAGCTATCCCGTAATATTTTAACTTCCTTGTTAAATCAGCTTACAATGGTTATAAAGCCTGTCTCATGATTAAGGACAAGAAGTTTAATAAATTCAGCTTCAAAAAGGAAGTGGATACTCTTTAATATGTTACCGAAAATAAATAGTCAGGATAGGCGATAGACCCATTCAGAAGAGGACTGTGTCACCGAACCTTGACTATACGATAAGAAGGTTCACTCCCGGCGGCGCAGGCGCGGCGCCGGCGGCACGTCAACGGCGTGTATCCTTCCCTGTGCGAAAACTAGCAGGATATTGGCAGGCGACCTTTGACACGGCGCACAATGGTCGAATGTCTAGCAAAGCTGGTCATGATAAGGTTTACCAGAAATTAGACATAAAAGTTATTAAGTGTTACATTTTTAGAATATCGTGTTTTATACAAAGATGCTTTATTGTTGAATTTTTGTATAATCTATATATCAGTGGCGGCTCGCGGCTTTGAAAAGTGCGGAAGAGCTACCGACATCGACAGAAGGAACAGCGCCACAGGCGAAAAGTTTATGGGGTCGACGCCCAAACTGCCAAAATTAGTTAATAATTATTACCGGTATTTTTTAAGGTAAATCATCAAAAAATAAATTATATTCATATTGTATTAGCAATAAAATGATTTGTTGCTAAAACAAATCACATGTCTACAAAAAACACACTAAAACTACAATATATAGAAAATATCTCTTGTATAATACTATAATGGATCAACCGTGGAATGTAATTAAAAAATAATTCCAAGAATTCACGGCGGAATGTCCCCTAATAAACTCGCAATAAACGAAACAACGTGCTTTCGCGTTGATTTGAGAATGGAAGTGCTACACGCTAGCTCTTCCGATCATTGCAAACCAAACAAATGTACGACCATTACGACGTCACCGTTGTCATGGCAACCAACTAGTTGCGCTTCTTATACTTTTGATGACTCGACGGCTCTCGAGCGATACCTCTTCCTTAAAGGTCTACACAAATGATAATGAGATTGTCACTGCTATCGGCGCGTACGCGAAAAGAAATAGACATTTTCATGTGGGTTCACCTCTGTTCTATTCGATAGTAGAGTTAACGGGCAATGTGCAGGTGGCGAAATTCTTGTTTCATGAAGCTTTGATTTTAATATTTGAAAATAATTGAATTATTAGTTATAGGGGGGTAACGGGAAACAGATTATTCCTAAACTAAGAAAATTTTATCATTGAATCTTAAAATATATTATTTTACTGATGAATGAATTAATTTTATTTTTTTAAACTACATTTTCTTGAGGAAGTGGCTCTTCCCCTATTTCTGCTGAATAGCCGCCACTGCTATATATGGTGTATAAATTTTATTATCACAAACCATAAAATCATGTATCAAAATCATTTGCATGTTATTAAACCGTTTTAAAAAATGATTTTCAAAATTAAGGGCTCCATCGTTGTAAAAACAGGGGAGCAAATAAAAAAATATGAACGAATTATTTTTGTGTGAAGGAACAAGTTTTTCTTATTAATAAAAATTAAATTATTAATTTACCTTTCCTTAATCATTAAAATTAAAAATCGCAGTCATCTCAATCAATAAAATAAAAATCACCCTAATCTCCTGGATTATCGTGTTAAAAATAGAAAAAATAATTTTTAAGTAAATTAGGTAATTTTTCGGAAATTTTTACGAATTTATGCAATTATAAAATAAGTATTTTAATAAATATACCAACCAATTTTAAAATCACCCAAAATAAATATAAAAATGGAGCAAATTCTAGCAAGATTTTCTTCCTGGTCTCTTTTGTCAGAATCGTAATATACATATTACAGTATATTTGTAGTTGGAAATATCGTGAAATCATTAACAAAAATTATATTATATTACGTATTTGTAATTATGATTTGATAAATATATCTTTGACACCAACGCTATGCAATAAGCATCAAAAATATTTTAAATATTAGTTATTACATATCTTGAGTATTGTTATCAACAACTAATTAAAAACGTTAATAGATTTTTGTAACAGCGAGTTGAATACAAACTTTATCAAAATATTGATATGGTGAAAATAATAACGCTAATAAAAATCATAAAGTAAGTTTGACAGGACGCTACAAACAATTCAAAATATATCAATTGATGTTTCCAAAGCCAACTAGAGTACTAGAGTGTTACAAATACTTTCATCATAAATTTGATTAAAAATACCGTAAACGAAAATATCGTTTATGACCAGCTTTTATTCAAATTCGACCTGTGTGCGGCGAGAATCCACCAACCGTTACCAAGCAACAAAGCAAAAAACTACGATTCCTATGTAGCGCTCGCTGAACACGCACATCAAAGCTGCCGCGGTTGAGTGGTTCTTCTTATCGTATAGTTAATGTTCGGTGACTATGTGCAATGTGTCAATCGCGTCGAAGATTTCACACACTAAATAAAGCTGGCCAGCTTGGGTCGACCGGACCCGTACGTTGTTTCGGGATTTTGAATCAATAACCAACAATGGTAGTGGTGAAGGCTGAATGACAAGGAGGACCGAAATAACCTAATCTAAGCCCTTGGGAAAAATATCCTGGATTTCGCATAGGACTAATGCATCAGTCTTGGGAAACTCGGCACTTGTCTACCTTAAGCGGCTTCTTTCGACAATTCAGCAACGCATTAGCTTTTATCTGCCGTGCCATTCGGCGAGAGTGTAAAAAATGACTACAAGCTCTTTCTTTACCAACCTATCGGTAGTGAAAATCATGAGAATTGTGGATAATAGATCACACTTGAAACAAAGCTAGGTCGAGAGAGACGAACTTGTTTAATTTAAGGTAAATCGACATGAAAACTTGGATGCGTGACTCACATTTGTATATGTTAAAGCCGTTGTGCAAAGTTGTATTGGATTCTAAATATGGAACACTTAAAATGCAACATGATGCAGTTTAATGAGGGGTTCGAAATGATCTTGCTGTAGAGATATGCCGAAAATACCCTAGATTTCGCATAGGACTAACACATCAATCTTGGGAAAACACGGCGTAGAAGTGCACAAACTACTTCCTTCAACAATTCAACGACGTGTATTCGGTTTCATCTGCCACGTGATTCTGCGAAATGTACAAAAGAAGGAGATAACAGACATTTAATGAGAGAGACGAACTTGTTAAATTTAAGGTATATGGACTTAAACACTTAGGTGTGTTGTATATTAAATATAGAGTTTCAAGAAGACACCCTGTTACAATTTAGGAAATCTGACCTTTTCGTTTATCTGGTCAAAAAAAAGTAAATAATTTTTTGATGGAGATTGATGGTTCTAAATGATTCGCATGAAAGGCTCGGTAAATTAATAAAAAACTACAAGATTATTAGATGAAGGTTTATGATACAATCCAATCCTTTTCACATTAATTTTAACAATAACGCTGAAACGATATTTTCTTGAAAAAATGTAGTGTGACATGTGATCTAATATACTAAGATATTATGCTAATGGGTTTCCATCATATTCAGCAATGAACATATAAATTAATTATACAGTAGAACCAGCTGCGGTCGTATGTTGCCAGGAAATGTTTCGTTCAAAATATTAAAGAGTACGTTTTAAACAGTTAACACAATCCTCGATTTTTTGAGAGCCATGTATATTTTAGGATCATTTCCATTTTTGAGATTGTCGGGATTAAAATTATAAACCGTGCATGTTCAGCATTATTTTAACAATAAAGTTCTAATCTTTACAATATTTTGTACGCAAAGAAAGACAAGCCTTTACTGTTCAGTAGAGTATTTTGGCCGTTCCTGCGCACGCCCAGGTCTAACATGAGAAAAAAGATTGATATTTTTCAAAAATATATAAGTAGCTGTTGATCATTGTATCATCATTACAAATTTGCTAAGTTAAAGTTGATTTGCTATTATTATTTCTAGGTCTCTTAGTAATACTCCGAAAAAAGAGTAAGATGGTGCCAGGGGGAGAGGCTCAAGGTCAACCCAGACAAGGTCAAATTAGTGCTCTTCCGAGGAAGCGTTGGCTGGGGGAAACTTTCCTGGTCCTTAACTGGTTCAGCAGGCCTTTGAGCTATAAAGGGTCAACTAAGCATACGGAGCTCATAGTTGGCCTGGAAATAGTAGGTTAGTAGCCGGATTAAGAAGGTGAATAATGTTCTATGAGTTTGCAAAATAGCCTTTGGAAATACATGGGGCCTGCAGCCGATGATCTTTCACTGGATTTATACGGTAGATTGATACGTAAACGACCGTAGAGGAGACTGGCTTGCGTAGCAATCGCAGGTGCTATGAGGAGAAACCCACCAGGGCCCTTGAGAAACCAATTGGTTTGTTGTCTCTCCACCTATTAGTAAAGGATTAGGCCTTGAGGTCTGCGTATTTACTGATAGGGTTTGGTGACCTGAGGAGCCGCAATAACCCAAGGGGCACATCAAAATCTGGAAGAGGGCGGCTGATAAGTATACAAAACACTTAATTCAATGAGGACGGACAATATACTGCTCTCCTTCAGATCAAGCAGACCTTTCAGATTTCAGATGCCCAAGAGAGATGCGTGGCTAGCGGCGAATCGCAGCGCATGTCCGGTTAATGGAATCGTCTGGTAAATGAACGGCTCCAGAACTTATGGTAGTACTGGGGCGGATGTGTATGGAAAAATCACAGGGTCGAGACTTGCTTTTGCATTTAGGACTTATGTAAGCGTGTTGCAGGCCGGGATGCATATATGTAAACTGCAGATGCATAAGATTCTTCCATAGGGCGACTGTAATATACGTAAATATTATATACAATACCCCCGTTACGTTTCGTCTTCAAATATTTAAACACTTCATGCCTGGCCCTTCGCTCGCTTCGGGGGCACAATCAACAAAAATTAATCAAACGCATGGAAAGCAACTGCATTTATATTACAGTCGCCCTATGGCGAGATTCTTTCACGTCTACAGTTTACGTATAAGCGTCCGGGATGCATATACAGTAACAGCACCCGTGCTAGCTTGTCGCAGGCCCGCGCCATATGACGACTGTAATATAAATGGTCATTAAATGTACATGCTTTCCATGCATTGGGTTAGTTTTCGTTAGTTTTTGTTGGTTGCGCATTCGCAGCGAGTAAACCATTCGCTCGCTCCAGGGGTGAAACTAACCCAATGCACTGAAAGCATGTACATTTAATGAACATTTATATTACAGTCATCCTATGACGCGGGCTAGCACGGATATATGCGGCTGGGATATATGCTATCCTCAAATGCGGGCATGAGAACCTGTTAAGGGTCTCTAGAGGAAAGGACATCTATATCTACTGGTAGGGCTGTAGTGTATGAGTGAATGGACGACTTGGTAGCCCTGATCGGGTCACTCATGTTCGTATCGAATGCCCAGCGTTTACTAGGATAAGGGAGGTGCACTTCGGGAGCTGGGTGCTTAACACGGAGAACATAAGAAGCTGTATGCCTTCGCTAAGAAGGCCGGGCTGCATATGCCATAGAACCTCGCCATAGGGCGAGCGTAATGTAAAAGTTGGACAGGGAAAGGATGAAAATATTGTTGATCCGTTTGGTCTTGGACAGATAAATGGAAGAGGAGACAGATTGGTTCAGTTCTGCAAAGAAAAACAACTAATAGTAACTATCACCTTCTACAAACTGCCGCCACGACGGCTCTACACGTGTAGATCATCTGCAGATAGAATTGAAAATGTAATCAGAAATCAAACAGACTTTGTGTTAATTAATCAGAGATTTAGAAACAGTATCCTTTCTGCAAAAACGTTTCCCGGCCCTGATCTTTACTCTGATCACAGCCTATTGGTATGTGGCTTTCGGGTTAAGCTACAGGCATTGTCCCCCTAAAAAACATATCGTGAGATACAATTTTAACCAGCTTAGCGAAGCAACCACAAGAAATCGTGTTCAAAATACTCTCTCTACGGAGATGAATGCTATTCATATTTCAAGGGAAACAGGAATAGAAGACACATGGAAATCAATAAAAAACGCACTCCTCAAAACCAAAGAACTTTTAGTGGAAAACAACTGTAATACACAATCCAGAAAACCATGGATGACGCAGGAGATCCTTGACTTGATGGAGGCACGAAGACTGGCTAAAACCAATAATATAGAACTATATTCAAATCTCCATCGATCCATAAGAAATAAAATCAGGCAGGCGAAGGCGGAGTGGATGAACAATAGATGTAAAGAAATAGAAGGTCTCAATAGACGACACGATATATTCAACAAGCATAAAAAGATAAAAGAAGCAACCGGCAAGCACAGACAGAGAATTTCCGGAAACATAAAAAATCAGGACGGTGACCTGATTTATGAAATGGAAGAAAAATTAGAGGTATGGCAGAATTATATAAGAAATCTATTTAGAGATGAAAATCGCCCCGACAAAATGCGCATCGAAAATGCACAAGGTTCAGAGATAACTATATCCGAAGTTCAATATGCTATCAACACAACTAAGAGTGGCAAAGCAATGGGTCAAGATAACATACCGACCGAAATTGTTAAGATCATGGAGGAAAATTGCATCAGAACAGCTACGAACTTTTTTAATTGGATTTACAATACTAGAATTATCCCAGAGGAATGGTTGTAGTCTACTTTTGTCACACTATCCAAAAAGACCAATGCCAAGTCTTGTGAAGACTTTAGAACAATCCGTCTTATGAGCCATGTGTTAAAAGTATTCCTTAAGAGAGTTCATACTAGTATATACAAAAAGTGCGAATCAAACATCTCTGACACCCAATTCGGTTTTCGTAATGACCTTGGAACACGCGAAGCTCTTTTCGCAGTACAAGTACTTTTCCAACGATGCAGAGACGTCAACTGCGATGTATACGCGTGTTTTGTGGATTACAGCAAGGCATTTGATAGATGTCAACATGGCAAAATGATGGAAGCACTGAAAGAAGTGGGGATTGATGCGAAGAATATGCAGATCATCAGCAACCTTTATTGGGGACAGAGGGCAAATGTACGGATAGAAGGAATATACTCCGAAACTGTGGAAATTCATCGTGAGGTGCGGAAGGAATGTGTGTTGTCTCCTCTCCTATCTACTCTGAGATAATATTCAGAAAAGCGTTGGACGGAACACAGAGTGGAATAAAGGTAAATTGGGAAAATATAAACAACATTCGTTAAGCCGACGACACAGTCTTGGTGGCGGACAGCATGACTGTTAACAAGAACTTGCTAACTCTGTTAATGCGACCAGTGCGGAATATGGTCTAGAACTTAATGTCAGAAAGACGAAGTACATGGTGATAAGCAAAACCCTAGTACCACGTAGAGACTTACTCGTCAACGAAAAAGTCATCGAAAGGGTTGAAAAATTTACCTATTTAGGAAGCACGCTGTCAGAGACTTGGGATCACTCTGTCGAAATTAAATGCCGCATATAAAGAGCCCGAAGCACCATTTTTAAAATGAGACCACTCCTAACAAGCAAAGATCTCAGTTTAGATCTTAAAAAGCGTTCATAGTTACGTATATTCAGTGCTATTGTATGGTGTCGAAAGCTGGATAATTTCGGATGCCATGGAAAAAGGGATTCAGGCATTCGAGATGTGGATTTATCGAAGAATTCTCAAGATACCTTGGACGGAACATATAACAAATAATGAAGTACTTAATAGAATGAACTGCCAACCGCAACATATATTCATAATTAAACAATGGAAGCTGGAGTACCTTGGTCACATTATGAGAAATGAATGTAAATATCGCATCTTACAGAACATCATTCAGGGTAAAATGGAAGGCAAAAGAGGTCCAGGTAGGAGAAGAAGTTCCTGGCTGGCAAACGTGCGCAAATGGTACGGTGTTACCTCCAATGAGCTATTCAGATGTGCTGCCAATAAAGTTCGAATAGCTATGATGATCGCCAACGTCCGGAACGGGTTAGTTTTGATTAATTTTTGTTGGTTGCGCCCCCGAAGCAACGAAGCGAGCGGAGGGCTAGGCATGAAGTGTTCAAATACTTAAAGACAAAACGTAACGGACGTATTATATCTTTATCTTTATACTACAGTCGGTCTATGGCAGAACCTTATGCGTCTGCAGTTTACGTATATGCGGCCGGGCTAAATTCGCATGTGACTGGTGGCCTACGTGCAAGGCATCTCCCGCCCATGTCTTCAAATTCATTCATTCAATACCCCGTACAGTCCAACATTTTGTAAGAGCCTTACTATTTGAGCAGTGGCATGATCCGCTCTCTCTTTGCTTTTTTCTTGTGTTAAAATTATTAAAGCGCAAAGTCTTAAATACAAACAATATCATGTTAAAAATGGCCACTAGTATCAGTAACAATAGTGGTAGTAGTAGTAGTAACATAAATAAAAAAGCTAAAATGCAACACCACCTACCTTTTGGAACTGAATCTGCAAAACAAAAAATACAAAACGTTAAAAAGATAAGCGTGATGCGATGGGTCAGACACTGTCATGAGATGGCGCCCTTTTGCGGTAATCAAGCAACTAAGTCTCCTCTAGAACAATAAAACTATGACCTATGACCTAGTATACTAAAATTCTCTAACGCTCTCAAGTTTAAAATTTCAACGGAGTAATGCTATTCACCTTATAAGAAAGTAAATCTAAATCATTGTGCTTCGAATAGATTGAACATTTTTTTATATATATTTATTTATATTATATTATTAAATGGCATCTAAAAATACATGAAATAATATAAATTTCGTTTCTCTTTTTAGGGATATACAAAAGATTACTTTCTTATGTTAATGCATACTAAAGTAAATTTAAAAATACGCTTTGCATACATAGCCTACCTATTCTGATTATAAGTAAGGATGATATTGCATTCAATAACTAATTCTTATGATATGATAATAGTTTTTAAACACATTGCAAACACTGATTGGATTAATAATATTCTTCATAACTAACGTAACCCAATAAATGATAAAATATAATTTTTATTTCAGTATTGGGTGGTGTGTATTGTATCAAATATTATTGTATAATATAATTTACGTATATATTAAAGTTTAGTAATTTTCTGCTAATTGCTGTTAGTGTTGCAATTTGATTTTTGGTGCGCAAAGTTCATGTTCTTTTTTAGAAATATTTTTATTTACTATTAGTTTGATACGATCCATACTCTAATGTTCATTTATACCGATATGTATTTTAAAAATTTAATAAAGTTTAAGAAAGTAAATAAAAAGGCAATAATGATTTGTTTTAGGAAGCAATTAATTCCACCTAAGCGTCAAAAATTAATTCATTTATTCAAATATTTACCGGATATCGGTCATATAGTAAGTTTATAGTAGTTTATAGTATGCATTAACATTGGTGAATATTAAACATGTTGCTTTAAACAGTTAAGAATAAAAAATAAATTCAAGTCATTTTAATAAATGTCACATAATTAGCAGCTTTGATTTGATGAGCGATGGCTTGAACATATTTTCTGTCCATTTTCCCTAGCAATCTACATCATTCAGAAACTTAATTCGAAAAATATTTACAATAGATTCATTATTTTTAATTAATACTGTGAATCATCTGTTGCTACTTCAAACAGACAATTTAATTCATATTAAAAGGAATTGCAAAGTAATGCATTAAATTGTACTCAATCAGTAATGATATGTAATTTGTCTATGATTTTTTTCTCAGTATAATATTTATCATGCTGTGTTCAAGAAATTGGCAAAAGTAATTTACATCTATATGTTCCTTCGTAACGCCGGAAGTATCTGTATTTTGTAAAAAAAAAGAGGTATAACACCACCGAGCGTGCTGCCGATGGAAGTATTTGTTAAAGTGTATCCCAAAGGGTATCGTTTTTGCTTTTATCGTCAATAATAATAGTGTATTATTTTATATGGAGGAAAAGTGATACTTTTCATGGCGAGCTCGTGTTTAACAGAGCAAGCCATGAAAAGTAACTTTTCCTCCAAATAAAATATGCAGTTTTTTCTACAAATGTCGACAAATTAATGCAAAAACATCTCATTATAATAGTTATTATTAAAGATAAAAGTGGGTTCGCAAGGCGGCTTAGACCGGTGTCGGTGAATAGGCACAGGTTGTTGCTATAGTAATGTAACATAAAGCTGTCAGTGAACACTGTCAACAATAATTATTTTTTAAAAATTGCGTCTCCGATTCCGTTTTAATTCCGTATTGATAAGCAGTGATTGAGTACGTTCGATTAAATAATAACCAGTTTGTTCCTAAATTAGTGATTTTTAGAAATGCAGTGCACAAATTGAGTGATAAATACAAATTTTAGTTTAATAAATCTTGAGTTGTTGACGCTTATTTTGTTGTTTGTTTGTATCTATGTTGCTATGACAACACTTTTACCTCGGCCGACGAAAAAGTGAAAAGTAAAGCTCCGGCGGAGGAAAAACGAAATTACACGGCCGCCTACACAGTCGAGTAATGACGGATTTACTGACGTTTGAAGAAAATAGTATATTATTTTATATGGAGGAAAAGTGATACTTTTCATGGCGCGCTCGTGTTTAACAGCCGAACGGAGTGAGGCTGGTAATAGAGAGCAAGCCATGAAAAGTAACTTTTCCTCCAAATAAAATATGCTGTTTTTTCTTCAAATGTCGACAAATTAATGCAAAAACATCTCTTTTTAATAGTAATAATATCTAATTATTATTAAAGATAAATGGGTTCGCAAGGCGGCTTAGACCACGGTCGTAGGTGGCCTTGCTTAGACCGGTGTCGGTGAATATAATGTAACATAAAGCTGTCAGTGGACACTGTCAACAATAATTATTTTTTTAAGAATCGTCTCCGATTGCGTTTTAATTCCGTATTGATAAGCAGGTATTGAGTAAGTTCGATTAAATAATAACCAATTTGTTCCTAAATTAGTGATTTTTAGAAATGCAGTCACAAATTGAGTGATAAATACAAATTGTAGTTTAATAAATCTTGAGTTGTTGACGCTTATTTTGTTGTCTGTTTGTATTGTATCTATGTTGCTATGACAACACTTTTACCTCCGCCGGCGGAAAAGTGAAAAGTAAAGCTCCGGCGGAGGAAAAACAAAACTTTACGGCCGCCTACACAGTCGAGTAATGACGGATTTACTGACGTTTGAAGAAAAACGTTATTATATACAACAGGCTTACAAGTATTTTACGAGTGGAAAACTGACTGAATTAAAAAAAAATTAACTCTTGTTTTAATTCGCATAGTAAGAATATTTCTTAAAAATATGCTAACAATATGCGCCTTACAGTACTAACAATAAGATTATAAATAATGAACTCGTTTAATCTAAACCTAATTCTGTTTCACTGTCAGTCATCATTTAGGTTAATAAAAATTGGTTGTATATTATCTTGTATATAAATATACGAATCTTCAAGATTTAAAATACGCTTTACTGATTTTTTCCAACTTTCTTCTGGAATAGTGTTTATGGCAGTTTTAATCAACTTTAGGGTAGAGGAAACATTTGCTCTCACCCTTGAGTTTACTTGATTCCACATATACTCTACGGTTATGGGCTTAAATGGCAATGATATGGTCGAAGACGTAAGATAGTACGATCGATCTGTTCCGCCAAGTTATAATTCATTCATTCATTCAATAAAGCTTTATTGTCATAAATTTACAATTCAATTGACAAAGCAAAGTCTTATGCTACCAACTCGAAGGTATAGGCAAAAGCAACTTATTTGATAATTTTTCAGTGAAGATACTTCTATACAATAAAAGTTACTTAACTATATTAAATGATTTCAAAAGAATGTTAGTATATCTAACTATTAATAATTGGACAACAACTACAGACGTATTAATACTAGATGAGTATAAAATAATTAAAAGAAAAAAAAACTAAAATAATAATAAAATTTTGTATAAAACATATTTACATGTCAGATTGGATGGGGTTAAAAAATTAACACATAAAATGAACAAACAAAATAAAAGGAAGCGAAATATTCTAAAGTAACATTTGGTCTTGATAATGCTGAAAGTTTGCTTAAAACCGGCAATTCAAGTACTCGTCCACGGTATAGAAAACGCACACAGCCAATAGATCACGACATTTAACTCTAAACATTTTAAAATTAGGTTCAAGTTTTATGACTTGTGGTAAATGATTATAAAATTTAATCCCACTGTATATAAAGGACCGATGGATCATGGCAAAGTGTGGTATTGGAAGTCTGATATTGTTACCCTGACGAGTCAGATGAATGTCTTGATTGGGAGAGAACCTCGACAAGTGCTATTTTATCAAGCATACAGTTTCAAGAACGTCCAGACAAGGGAGCGTCAGTATACTGTTTTGTATAAAAAGTGGTCTGCAACTGGTTCCCGGAGGGACCTGGCACAGAAAACGAAGTGCTCTCTTTTGCATAGCGAAAACCTGCCGAAACAAACACTTTGTGCATGCTTCCCAAGACGGTAAGCCGTACCGAAGGTGTGACTCCACTAGCGCAAAGTATGTAGATCTGGCTATTTGTCTGCCCAGCTCCAAGGAAGTAATTCGCACGCAGTATGCGCCAGACGCAAGAGTCCTTGTAAGTTGCGAAATGTCGCAATCAAACTTTAAGTTTGAATCAATACTGAGACCTAGAAACTCAACGCTAGAGGTACTATCCACTATATGGTGTACAATGGCAATCCCTTGAAGTGTAAGATTCTTAAACGTAACAATGTGGGTCTTGGAGATATTGAAACATAAACGATTATCATTACACCATGTCATCACCTTCGAGAGGTCAGAATTAATTCGGGAGCTAAGCCTCCAAACATCACTGTTTCTCCACAGAATTGTGGTGTCATCTGCAAAAACAGTGAAAGAGCCCGTAATGTCGAGTCGCACCAGATCGTTGATGTATAGCAAAAATAGGATGGGTCCCAAAACTGACCCCTGAGGCAGTTATAGGTATCGCACTAGATATATCCTCCCCCACAGAAACAGACTGAGTACGAGCCGACAGGTATGATTTGATCTACTCCAGTGCCACCCCCCAAAAGCCGCAGACAGAAAGCTTCCTCAGCAGTATTTCATGACTTACGAAGTCGAATGCTTTCGACAAGTCACAAAACACTGCCGCAGACGCCTCACCCCCGTTCAGACCAGCCAACAAAAAGAAAATTGCATCCGAAGTATTTTTTTTAGATTGAAATTCAAACTGTTTAATGTTAATAGTGTCACTAGCCTCTAAGAAATTGACCATCCGTTTTTTAACAAGCTGTTCTATCACTTTAGAGATGGTGGACAAGAGTGCAACTGGACGAAAGTTAGAAAGGTCACTAAAGTCGCCTCCCTTGTGAACGGGAATTATCCTTGCGGACTTCAAACAGTCTGGAAAATATCCTGATTCGAAAGAGGAATTAATAGATTTAGCAAAGGCCACGAATGCTTCATGAGTAAGTTCATGGAGAATCCGCAAAGACAGCCCATATACGTATTGTTTTAATGTCCATTGTATTTAATACTTCCAAAAGTTTCCCGTTTTCACCTTAACTACATATGTTGGCTTGCGGGTAGAAAGTTGCAAAGTTAGCAAACTACTACGATAATAGCGAATATTAGTATGCCCGTGTATAAAGAAAGAATTTCTCCAATATTGTAAAAAACATATTTCCATAAGATGATCGTTCCTCTTTTTATGTTTCGTAATTTATTTATTTAATTACCTAATACTACTACCTTGTTCCTGCACTTTCCTAAAATAATATTTTCCCTATAGAGCCGACAACAGCGCATCATCTGAACTATGTAACAAAAGAAGAAGTAAAACAAACGATTAGTTTGCAAATTTGCTTGAATTTTTCTGGAATCTGAACTATTTATATGCTTTTAAGTGCGTGAAACTTGTACCTAATATTTCGTTGTACATTTAGGTATACAATTTATATTGTTAGACGTATTTCTAAATAAGTAAAACGATATATTTCGAACTTAAAGACATGTTGCTTTTGTGCTGATCGGCAGTTTTTATTCGTGTTTAATTGTATGCTTTTCTCTCGGTTTCGGCTAATTTCGTGATAACTGGTGTAATTATGTCTCAAGAGCGTTGTATTCCTGGCTGTAATAGAAAATATAAAAATGGGTCTAAAGTTCATGTCTTCGATTTTTCAAAGGTTTTCTAAAGTTTATGACCAAAATGGCTAAACTGTACCTCGAGATAACTTTGAGCCCACAGATAACACGAGAGATGTGAAGCTCATTTTCCTGAAGGTAGTATAATAAAAAGTACAACAATTCAAGATTCAAAAACTAGTAAGATTTTTACAATCGATTTACTAAAACCACGGCTATAAGAAGATTGTGCATACCATCTATTTTTTTAAATTGCCCTAGTTTTTCATGAAAAAATGTCAAAATACGGCCAAGTTTAGGTAAAAAAAAACTTGAAAATATTAATGAGTTAAATTGGTCAAAAGCCCTTGAAATACTCAAAATTGAATTTGGGGAGCACGAAAAAAAAACATACCTTTTGATAAATTTGGGGTGCATTGTAAAATTTTCTACATTTAAAGTATGAAAAGATTGGTTTTCCGCGAAAAGCTTGTTTCAAGATGGTGAAAGATTAACTATTTTTAAAACTGGATACACACCTTATTAGTTATAACATGAATATTGAAACTTAATTACCAAATACTGTTTGAATAAACTAGGTTACTAGGTTCTGTCAGTACTGAAGTAGCAAAGATATTCAACAAACTCAGAAAAATCAGAAAATCTTACATATTTCTGTTCGTTTTCTAAATATCTGTACATTTTTCAATTAGAAAACGCTTTAATTCTGTCTATGAA
>MU182347.1:369104-385383 GCA_016904865.1 Pissodes strobi
TATCTGTACATTTTTCAATTAGAAAACGCTTTAATTCTGTCTATGAAACTGGCATTCAATAATTCGCAACACAACAGAGCGCCAACATAATCAAAAATCAAAACTTACTTGGTCAGCTCCGCACAATTTTCGATTAAGCAACGAATGGCAATGGAGAGCTGATTGATGATGTCTTTTTCGTTTTTCTTGAATCTTTTTATCGAGTTTGCTATATAAACTGAATTCTGGATCTTGTCAACGTAGTAAGGAAGAATAGCTTCTAAGATTACCTGAAATTGTATGTACAACCTCACAATTTTTCTCTTGCCTATAGATTCAACGGGTAGCTTATATTCGAGAAAATCATGACTTAATTTATCTGAATGTATATTATGTTTTCAAAAATTTTCACAGGTTTCAAATTCTATCAAAGCAGCAATTTGCATTTTTAGCTTCCTGATGCTTCATAGCAGCAGTAAAGTGCTTTGTTGTCCAAAAAAATATAACACGTAACAATTCTTATTGACGAAGCTTTATAAAATGTATACAAAATATAGAACAAAATAAAAAAAGGAAAAAACACCAGAATAACATAAGGGTGGGGAGTTAAAACATATTAAGTTTCATTACATCTGTATTATACATTATCAAAGTATCCACATCAGTACAGTCAAAATTGCAATGGCTTATTGCGGCCGGCCAACTAATTAATTGAGGCACACACGTCATAACTTAAAAATAGAATATAATGAACTTTTAAGTTCTGCTCGAAAAACTCAATAGAATAGAAGGCTCTCTTCAATAAATGGAATTTCAATGTTTTGCGAATGACTTTTAAGTCTTGAATATTTCTAATCAGCAGATCAACGTGCTTGTATATCTTGACGCCACTGTAAATCACTGAATTCCTCACAAGCCTGGAATGTGGAATGGGCAAGGGAACAATGTTAATTTGACGTGTATAGGGTTATCCAACGAGGACTAGACAAGGTGTTTTTTTGACTTTCCCTGCACTTTTATAAAAAACAAACTGAAATAGCCATCTTATGTAATTTTCTCCCTTGAATTCGGATATGTTCAGCAAAAAACAATTGAACATCAAATAAAAGTGCTAGGGGTCACTGATATTTTTTTAAATGGAACACCCTGTATATTACTACATTTTTGGACTCTCTAGAAAAATCTAAATACATTTTGTGTATAATATCCTATATCTATCTTTAGCTGTACCAAATATTGACAGTTGAAAGTCGGGCATTTTGACAGGCTCTAAAATCTAAACCGCACGAGATCAAAGAAAACGGTTTGCACATTCCTATCTTGGGTTTTCATAAGCTATCGAATGATAGTAACTGTGAATTTAAACGGAGGTTTAAATGTTCCGGTTAATTTTATCCGCAGGTTAAATTCGAAGATACTGTCATTCGATAGTTTATGAAAACTTAAGATAGGAATGTGCAAACCGTTTTCTTTGATCTTGTGCGTTTTAGATTTTAGAGCTTGTCAAAGTGTCAAAATACCCGACTTTCAACTGTCAATATTTGGTAAACAGCTAAAGATAGGTATAGGATATTATACACAAAGTGTGTTTAGATTTTGCTAGAGAGTCCAAAAATGTAGTAATATACAGGGTGTTCTATTTAAAAAAAATATAAAGTGACCCCTAGCACTTTTATTTGATGTTCAATTGTTTTTTGCATATCCGAATTCGCGGGAGAAAATTACATAAGATGGCTATTTCAGTTTTTTTTTTATAAAAGTACAGGGAAAGTCAAAAAATCGCCTTGTCTAGTCCTCGTGGGATAACTCTGTACAACATACCGGCTGAGGATTGAGAAATTGATACTTATTCTTATGAATTAGGCAAGCCATTTCCAGAATAAATAAAGATAAGGGTCAGAATAGCGCGCTTGATAAAAAGGGGTTTATGGGGGGTTCTTGGATGCGCATTACATGTATTTCGAACAGTCCTCTTGTGCAGAATGAAGACAGATTAGAACAGATATCGGGAGCAAGCTTGCCAAAATGGCAAGGCATTGACTCAACAAAGGCGTACTACACTTATGGTTTTTCTGATTTCACGGGGGCTAGTTGGAGTAAAAACATTTAGTGTATCAGTCACATTCACACCAGATATTAGTGGATCTGTGATTGGATGAAGGTCTTTAGTTAGACCATTGTCAATCGAGCAGTAAAGCCATTTAAAAAGTCGGAATCAATATTTATTTACGAAGATTTGCTTGCGCTATTAGTAAGTTCATTGACAATAGCCCATGATTCGCCTTGTTTATTTTTAGAATTAGAAAATCATTTATAATTAATTATAAAGTCTTTTAGCATTGCGAGGGACGATCCTGTAGGTTTTCCTGTATAAGCAGTAATAAGACTGGACTACGTTGGGGGTTTGGAACCTTCGGCAACATGCACTAAAACAGAGTTTTATCCACAATACCGAACCAGAATATTTGCACTCGACGCGCGTTTCGCTAACCATGTTAGCATCATCAGGAGATGATTAAAACTAAAATTAAAATCTACCTAACTCTCTTTTATGCTACTGTTTGCTTAATCAAGCGGGACTAAAAAGAACCAATCCTCGAACCCCACTAGTCACGCTTGATCAACCAATACAATGGACTATACGGAATAGGCCCTCTATCTCTATTTAAACTATTCTTACATTTAATAATTTCCATACTTTCATATGCGTCTATTAATCTCCTATCAGTTATATTATGAATTAATTTTAAATTTTTAATTGTTATTCTATGATTATTATCAAAAGCATGCTCGGCAACACTTGATTTTTCTGTTCTACCATACTTTAAATGAGCTATATGTTCTTTGAATCTCGTTTGTATAGATCTTCTAGTTTGCCCAACATATTTTTGGTTACAATCCATACATCCAATTTCATATATTCCACTTCTTTCTAATATTTCAATTCAGTCTTTTGGACCACATAATAATTTCTTAATGTTAAACTGAGTTTGGTATACTAATTTTAAACCTACTTCCTTAAAAACTTTTTGGAGTCCTCTAATATACTGAGGATTATACGGTATCGAAACATATTTTGTATTTTCATCCGGATTAACGAAAGAAGTGGAATCACGAATGGTATTTCTAAACAAATGCCTATTAATTAATTAATTTATTAAGTTAGTATTAAAACCATTAACTTTCGCTATATTCCTAATTGTTTCCTTTTCATTATTAAATCTTTCTCTGCTAAGAGGAAAGTTAACCAAACGGTGTACTAAAAAATGAAAGCTGGCCATTTCATGTTAGTCGCAGTGGAAGGAGTCATTAGGAATATATCGGTTATTGGCAGTATTTTTTCTGTAAATATCAAATTCTAGTGTGTTATTATCGTTCCTAATCACTAAAGTATCCAAAAATGGTAGCTGGCCATTGTTCTCGAGTTCATAAATAAATTTAATGGTGGGGAAACGGTTGTTTAGTTTTGTTACAAAATCTTCAACATTAGCGGTTTTTGTGTCGAAAATCGCGAAAATGTCATCCACATACCTGTACCATACCCTTGGAAAATATTCGAACTCCTGACTGATTTTATTTTCAAATTTACTCATGAAAAGGTTAGCTAAGAACGGCGATAAACAGTTGCCCATTCAAGTTGTTGGTAATAGTTATTTTTGTATTGAAAATCATTTTGATCCATGCAAAGTTTGGTTAAAGTCAAATATTCTTGTTTGATTTCGTTATCAAAACTATTTATCTCAAGTAATTCACCAAGGTATTGCAAGGTCTGTGAGATTGGTACACTAGGGAACAATGAGCTAACATCAAACGAGATTGAAATTTCACCTTCATTAAGAATCGTATCTTTAATTTTGTTTATGAAATCTAAGGAATTTAGTACTCCTGAATTCTGTTGTTTTATAGGTAAGTTTTCAAACTGGTTTACTAGCCACTTGGATATATTATAAGTTGGTGATCCTATTTTTAATCTCGTTTGATGTTAGCTCATTGTTCCCTAGTGTACCAATCCCACAGACCTTGCAATAGCTTGGTGAATTACTTGAGATAAACAGTTTTGATAACGAAATCAAACAAAAATATTTAACTTTAACCAAACTTTGCATGGATCAATATTATTTTCAATACAAAAATAACTATTACCAACAACTTGAAGGCACGGCAATGGGCAACTGTTTATCGTCGTTCTTAGCTAACCTTTTCATGAGTAAATTTGAAAATAAAATCAGTCAGGAGTTCGAATATTTTCCAAGGGTATGGTACAGGTATGTGGATGACATTTTCGCGATTTTCGACACAAAAACCGCTAATGTTGAAGATTTTGTAACAAAACTAAACAACCGTTTCCCGACCATTAAATTTACTTATGAACTCGAGAACAATGGCCAGCTACCATTTTTGGGAACTTTAGTGATTAGGAACGATAATAACACACTAGAATTTGATATTTACAGAAAAAATACTGCCACTAACAGATATATTCCTAATGACTCCTTCCACTGCGACCAACATAAAATGGCCAGCTTAATTTTTTTAGTACACCGTTTGGTTAACTTTACTCTTAGCAGAGAAATATTTGATAATGAAAAGGAAACAATTAGGAATATAGCGAAAGTTAATGGTTTTAATACTAACTTAATAAATAAATTAATTAACAGGCATTTGTTTAGAAAGACCCTTCGTGATTCCACTTCTTTCGTTAATCAGGATGAAAATACAAAATATGTTTCGATACTGTATAATCCTCAGTATACTAGAGGACTCCAAAAAGTTTTGAAGGAAGAAGGTTTAAAATTAGTATACCAGACTCAGTTTAACATTAAGAAATTATTAGGTGGTCCAAAGGACAAAATTGAAATATTAGAAAAAAGTGGAATATATGCAATTGGATGTATGGATTGTAACCAAAAATATGTTGGGTAAACTAGAAGATCTATACAAACGAAATTCAAAGAACATATAGCTCATTTAAAGTATGGTAAACAGAAAAATCAAGTATTGCTGAGCATGATTTGATAATAATCATAGAATAACAATTACAAATTTAACATTAATTCATAATATAACTGATAGGACATTATTAGACGCATATGTAAGTATGGAAATTATTAAATGTAAGAATAGTTTAAATAGAGATAGAGGGCCTATTCCGTATAGTCCATTGTATTGGTTGATCAAGCGTGACTAGTGGAATTCCAGGATTGGTTCTTTTTAGTTCCGCTTGATTAAGCAAACAGTAGTATAAAAGAGAGTTAGGTAGATTTTAATTTTAGTTTTAATCATCTCCTGATGATGCTAACATGGTTAGCGAAACGGGCGTCGAGTGCAAATATTCTGTTTCGGTATTGTGGATAAAACTCTGTTTTAATAAGACTGGAGCATCATGTTGTCATGATACCCTTTCCTGAGACTTTAAAATTCTCAGATTTGAGCCAGAAGTACGTATCTCTTGTGTCCCATCTTTTTCTGTCTTTGCGCCTTGGCTTTAAATGAAAAACAGAAAAAGCGTTGTTGAAAGTATCTGCCAAAGCACCGTAGAAAGCTCCGAGAGTATCACCCTCTCGAAGAACAGAATACCAACTGAAACATTCACACAAGTCACGAAAATGTTGAAAGTTATGACCACTATAAGCTCTGTCAAACCTCTTGCCCTCAAAGGAAGGAAAACAATTCATAGGAATTATGGCCAGAATGGAATCATGATCCGAGAGATCGGGATTAAACACCTCGTAGCAGACATTCTCTCGCATGTTTGAAGTGATGTAATCTTTGGTGGTAGAGGAAGGTTTCTGTCACAGGAGTCGAGCTGTGAACATGCATGTGAAGATCAAAGGAGTCAATCAACTTGGATAGCCTTAAGGTAGACCTGTCATCTTTATTTTCAAAATATATGTTCAGGCCACCTTCAAGAATAACCTTATGATTTAAAGAGAATCGAGAACGGAGGAACTCGAGCCTCTCCATGAATATGTCTAAATCACTGTTTGGTGAACTGTAGATACACAATAAAACACCGAAGCTTAACCGAGTGAATAATAGAAAATTCAAAATTTTTCTCAATAAGTAGATTATCAAATTTATCAGTACCATGAAATCGCCTAGAAGCACATTCATCCACCAGCGCAACAGTGCCACCATGTACATGACTTGATCTGCTGAATTTCGAAATGACAAAATAGCCTGGGATATGAAGAGGCTCTTCAGGCTTCAACTAATGCTCTGATAATAAAACTATATTAGGAAACTTTAAACTTTCTAGGACTATAAAAAGGTGGTCACTTTTATTACGAATAGATTGAACATTTAGAAACATTAATGATATGCTCGTGCCAGAGTTTTTTAGCCTAAAAAAGCACCTCGTTCAATATTGTTGGTAACTTGATCTGACAAGCCATGACCATTATTTTTAATATTAATAGTGCAGGTAATGTCACAACATTTAAGACATAACGAAACGAAAATCGTTTTTAAAGTCCAAGTGGACTCTACATAAGTAAAAATATCTTTACAAAGAGACTTCCTTGACAGCCTATATCTACCATTTACAATATTGTTGTCTAAAATTCTTATAGATGCAGTTTGACATGCAAGAAGCTTTTTACCCAATGACACAAACCTAAATTATTTATTATTACTCATAGAATGGTACCACACCATCATCAGACTGGTTTGCTATTTTTGAACGCTATTATATCAATGAGAAACAGATACTCCTTTAGCTCTATTTGCTTTAAGACGAAAGTTAGAAACGATCTATATTGGCATGTGATACATTCCATCATTTGATACCGAGTATAAAAATAGGAATCTTATGGGTTTTAAGTATATGCAGAAGCAGATGTGTCGACTATTTGTTAAAGTATGTAGAAACACGATTATACCATTACAAATCAAATAGATAAAATAGATACTAAGTTTTTTTTATCAATCGAAAATAGGAATAAATTATAACAATTGGTGCATTTTAAGGAACGTATCTAAAAATCAATGAACTTGAAAGCAGCATATAGTCCGTATCTTCTGAAGGTGTAATAGTCCTATTTCGGTTTAAATAAAATTAATAGTTGATTCTTAAACACGCCCTTGCTATTTGCATTGATAGCTCATTTAAATCTTTATTAAACCTTAATTAGTAATCAACCTTTCAACTGGTGCCCAGTAAATGTCCTCTGTCCTCTAGTAATATATTAGCAAGCTTACCAACGACTTTGACATATATAGCAGTATTGCTGGGACAATTATTATTCTGAAAACCATAAAACATTAATATACTAATTACTAACCAGCATTTGGTAGCCTCTGCAACTCTCAGCAGAATAAGAAACCACCATTACGCACATGGCAATACAGTCTAGTACAGTGACGTCGTTGTCTTCGTCATGATAGCAAAAATCGATTGCTCTCACTGGCTCCTTGACTAGCTCTGCAATGTTAAGCGGATCTGGGGATGGAGTTTCCAAACTAAAATTATTAGATCAGAATAAATTTATGTATGGATTAGTTTGAGTTAGGAATTGCTGCTTTCACTCATCTTTAGACAATAATAAAATAATTTTGTTGAATTTATTTCGTTATACGTATTTTGTGTGTGTTCTTAGTTTGTACTGGAGATTTGTAAGTTTTCTCTTTATTTTTTTTTATTTAGTGTTAGGGTAGGTTTTAAGAATTAGAGATGTACGATTTGAATTTTGTTTCTCTAGTATAAATGAAAATAAATATTTACATACCTAAATTAAAAAATAGATAAATAAATCAATAATTTATGTCTTTAGCAAAACTGCTCAAGTAGCATCTATCCTTAATAGACTTGTTCATAATCATCATAAACCACAATCAGATTTAAATATTACTTCTAAAATGCCATGTCATTTATTTATTATATTATCAAAATTACGACTGTGACGAATGTAAAACAGACCTAGATAAATAATCGTCAAAATTTATTTCGATGTTAATGATAATAATATATACCTTAACAACAAATTAAATAAACAGCTGGACTGGATCTTATGAGCATTTCCATAGGTTCCCTCCTCGTCAGTATCCAACATGGCGGAGACTGATCCGAACATTTGTAGAATAAAAGGTTTCCTATTCATCGTGTAGAACTCTTTTACTGCATATTCTATAGTGGTGGTCACTAGTTTGTTTGTTTGGTGGTTTGAGTATATTTTGAGTAATGTCGGCATTATTAGAAGATACCTAAAAATTATCGACTGTAAGAAATTTTCGCTGATCATTCAAATACGAGGAAAACTAGAAAAGTTAACATAGATGAAAGAACTTGCAAATTGTAGATTAGTAACTTCAAAAGGCCAATTTTTTTTTAAAGCGTCTCAATTTCTTAGAAAATGATTCCGTAAACTCCAGTTTCGCATCAACCTGTATTATAGTATACAGTCCATATATGGTTACATGACGTTCTACCGTTCTATAGACAGAAATGTGCCCCCATCTGGGATACAAAATGTTTTCTATCTCCATGCGTGAATATATAAACTCCAGTAATTCATCAGCCAGTTTTTTAGTCTAAATGACTCTATCGGACGACTTCTTATTCAGAAGTTTGAACATACACATTCTAGGGGCGCTTGTTTTCAGACGATAATAACAAAAAATACTGTCACATTTCTTTTTCATAACCAAGTAGATAACTTCTTCAGTGTTCCTAGTATAAATGGGAATTAATATCTGACAAATAAAAGAAATCTCTTACCCGTTCGTTGAAAAAATATTCTTAAAATGGAACGCAGCATTGATGTACGTCGCCATCACGTATCTTAGTATACAGGCATCTTCCGAATGTAAAATCAGGGCGCCATTTAAGACGTTCACGAATAAATGAATGTCTCCCGAATACGCAAAATTGCCTGCCATCGCTTCGAACATTCTAGCTATCAGACGTACCCACATGAATTTGTGCAGCACATCTAAACCTAGAAGCTCTTTTCCAAGAGGACCACTCTTGTAAAGGTCGAGATCAGATTCCAAGGCTTTTCGTGGGAATGAAGGAAGCTTCATGAGTTCCTCGTGCAGAAAAACAACCCTTTGGACGACCTAAAAATGGTTTCGAATGATTAGCCTAAGTGCTATAAATATAGGTGTTATTTAAGAAGCAGAATATCAGTTTAGATTTCATGTTTCCTACCATATCTACGTTCTTTAAAATTGCCCACGTGAGTAGCACTTTGCCACTTTCAACAAACTTGTGTACCAACTCTTGTTTCTGCAATGCATGGAATGCCTCATCTGGTTCCATATGAACTAACTCCAATTGAGGATATTGAGATCTTTTGAAAAAATAATAGTCTCTTACGTATGAAGCGGGGTTCCTTATTTGATCTAGAAATAATAACGAATGCATTATATAAAGCTGTTAAGGATAGCGATAAGGTCAAGCTAGGGACAATACCGTAACATAACATATTAGTTCTGAAATGGTCCGAAGGTTAATTTTATGCTGGTCAACTACAAATTAAGATTATACAACGTTGAGTTGGAACAGAAGGTATGAGCTGTATTCTGAGACGTCCTGTTAGGGCTGCCTACCATTTCAAACCTGGTGTAGTGTGAATTTAAATTTATGTTTTGGGTAAGCTCTCAAGATTTTTTCGGATGAAAAATAGTAAATAGAAAGTTGGATGCTCATACACTACCAAGATATTATGGTATCTAACATTTCCCAAGGATGAGTTTATGGATAAGTCAGTCTTGGAGGGAATAAATAGGCAAATTCTGGCAAGCTTATGGTAGCACTAATATTGAGTAATACTTTTACCAATAAAACATTTGATATTGGAGAATATATTCAACGCTTGCTAGCTGAGACAATTAGAGCCATAATATCCTGGCTATTTGACGTAGTTTGGGTTAAGATGGCATCTTAGATTTCTGTTAGAGGTTCTATGCCAGGTAGATTCGCTTGCAAGACATAGTTTTGATGACAAGATCACAACTGAACACTTTTTTAAACAGCAAGAACATTTGTTTTTTTGTACTGTTATATCTGAATTAATTTCTATGTTTCCATTCAATCTATTGGGACAGCAGGATATGTGTAAGGGTGATTTATTTCAAAAAAAAATTGATATTCTGTACATTCCGGAAGAGAAGTTTGGGCTAGCCAGTTACTACATTGCTTAAACAAACAAACTTTTTGAGATTTATTGAAATATGATAAACATTTAGATAGATGTAGTTCGTTTGTGAAAATTGTTCAGGACGGCCTGGAAAATATGATTTTTGGGACAGTACTTAAAATGAATAACATGCTTTGTGAATAGTCATCCCGCATTAATAGTTGTTAATAAATGTACAAACTTCCATTTTATTTCTTAGTATAAGATTAACTATTCATGATGACAAGTTATTTTTTTACATTTCTATCTGGAGCTAACCATATACCAGCTTATAGTGTTGAGGAATGAAAACGATAGATCGATAGATGATGGCTTTTATATATTTTAGGAATACTTTCTATTAAATATAGACAAAATTTTATCTCCAAATAATATCTCAAAATCTATAATGGGCCTGCTTAGAAAACTGATGTAGCTGGACTTCCTACATCAGAAGGTAGTTGTCCTTTCTATCTACAAAGTCTATTAAAGTAATATTTGAGTAATTTTGTCTACAGCTATAGTTTGATTAAGTTCAAGTATCGTACCATTGGTAGAAATTATTCATCATAAATTTCATGTGTATAAACCTTAACAAATCTCATGCGCAGTTAGAATCCGATATCTTTTCAACAAATTGGATACCTCTACTTCTACCACCTTCATCACAAAACCATTTTCAGTATAAACTAAGACTCCGTTTAGGAAATTAAATTCTTTTTGGATAGTAAAGAATTGAGTACTAGGTAAGAACTTTCAAGAAACCTGTTACTTAGGAATTAATAAGACCACAACGAATTCAATGATCCCAGAGATTCCAGATATAACATATTATAGTGAATATATTTATTTTTCCAATATATGCGTAATTATTTCATCTATAACTTGTGGAATGTTATAAACAAAATTCATATGTGTAAGTAATTACTGGCTATAAATAATTTACTAGGACATATTTGCTGTTAATTACTTATTCCTCCATGATAATTGAAAGGCATATGCATTCCATTTCAAAGAGACTCATATGCTATTCATAACATTTTTTACAACCATAAAAGTTCTTCTAACTTGTTTACGAGAACTGAAAACCACAAAGTATGTTATTCCTAGATTTATCAGTTGCACATAAGTTCTTATATCACTTGGCTATGTAAATTTATTTGTAGGATTTTATTTTGTATCTAAAATCTTTACGTGATATAGCCCAAGTCATCGACTCCTGGCAGATGACGAAAGGGCCAAGAATTTATAGCATGTGAAGAATTTTTTTTTGGATGAGGGGGAGTTGCAGGATGCCATGATACCATGTAATAACCAGGATGTTTTAGCCCTATTTGACTCTGATAGGAAACCGTCCGTTGGCTTGTCTTCCATTATAATAAATGTTTCCACTATTGAAAGTGGGGCAGATAATTAATATAAATCAAGAAAAGCAGAGTCCTGCGAAACTGCGGCATTGATATTTAGTTTTTCCGAGCTGGTATTATTGAACCTAACCGATTGCGCACGCCCTGACAAATGAAAATTAAACCACTCCAAGGCTGATCCCCTAAACCCGTACACCTCCAACTTCCACAGCAGTATTCTGTGATTTAGGCAATCAAATGCTTTTGACAAATCACAGAAGACGCCTGCGGCAGCGCCACCAGCATTAAGTTGATTGAACAGCAGTTCTAAAAAGTTAAAAAATAGCGCCACTCGTGCCCAATGACTCACCGAAACCAAACTGCTGAGCACTCAACAGCCCAAGCCCACTCAAGAGCATGCAGAGCACCAAGAGTCAAAGCCAGAAAAATCCTCAAAGAAAGCCCATCCCAGCCTGATGCATTTTTATTTTTAATGTTTACAAATGTGCTTTTAATTTCATCTGCAGTAGCGGGAGAAAAAAATTAATGTTTCAGCCACAGCAGCATGTCCCAAATAGTTCCAGGGGTCGTCTCCTTGCGAATTATTATTGGATAAATTGGCGGCAATATTACAATAAAACGAATTATGGTCATTAGCATTTAAGGTACTTGATGTAGTTGTAATAGTATTTTTACTCCTTAAGTCATTGACGATTCTCCGGGATTCTTTTGACTTGTTTGTAGAATTTCTAATTCTATATTGAACATAAGATTTCTTGGCAAGTCATTATAGTGCTTCTGTAGATCCTGCGGTACTTGTTGACGTAAGTTAAGGAATACGAGCGGTTCATTGAATATTTCCTTATATAATGAAGAGAACGCATATTTTCCCCGAAACACGCACACCCTTTGTGTAGCAAGATTTTCGTTTCTATAGAAAAAGCCAAATTAAAATTCCTATGCTCAAGTGAGTAGAATCGTTCCAATGGGCTGTTGGCGGCTGATTTAATCATCTACTGATGATGCTAACATGATTAGCGAAACGCGCGTCGAGTGCAATAATTCTGTTTCGGTATTGCGGATAAAACTCCGTTTTAGTGGCTACACAACAATGCAAACTTCCTAATATAAAATCTACTCCATCTTACATTAGATGCATTAGAAGCATTAACAGTGGTAGGTGCGGAATAAAATATGTCCTCGTGATCAGACGACCCGGCATTAATGTTTGTGCATTTTACTTCGCTTTTTACAGAGGAAGAATTGAGAGTGAAATGGACACTTCCTTACTTCACATTATAGAATAATCTGGAAGGAAGACTGAGAAGGATAAATGGATAAATGAGAATTGGAAAGTACAAGTCATTTAAGCTTCATTGGAGGATGAGACAAATACTTACCTGCAACAACTAAATTAATGTAAATATACAAGGCGGATGCAATATCTTACGTGTTTTATAATCAACTAGGAAGTATTCATCGTGTTTACTTTCTTCTATGCCAAAGAAGTCTAGTGCTTCCCTCAAAATTTGACAAAACTGGGTATCTTCCTGAACTGGAAACTGTGAAGGAATACCTCCAGCATCTGGATCTAAAAAAGACACATAAAAAATAATAAGAGTTTAAATTAATTGAAAAATATTGACGAATACCTTGTGGACCATGCACAATTATTTTTTTAGCAGATGGAACGTTGGCGGTTAGAAGGATGGAAGCATCACACTGTTCCTTTCGCAAAATTTGCTTCAGATCCTTAAACATGATGCCATGGACACTATGAACAACCTTGAAAAAATTAAAAACCGTCTTAAAATAAGCAACAATTCTAAACAAACCGAGAAAAATCGGTTTCTTTGTTAGCATTTACTACAATTATTATTCGATACATTATTACAATAATTATCGCAATGTTCTTACCATCCATAGAAGAGACAAGGCAGATCCAATCAGTTGCTGACCCTCTTCATGTGGACTTCTAACGTAAAACATTACATAACCTATAATATAATTGTACAGGGCAAATGCTGCTTGCTGTGGCAGTTTTGGAATAAATCGGATAAGATGCCTCAGGATTTTGAACATTTCTTCTTGCTTGTCTCTTGTGAGTCTTTCCAAAACATATCTAGGTAGAAAATGGGGTTTAGCTAATTAAGTATACTTACACTTAAACAAATTTATGAATAAATAAAAATTAATTAAAGCAGTTTGATTTGTGCGGCAAAAAATTGATTGGAAATTAATGACAAAGGTTAGCATTTAAAACCAATACATTAGTTACAAGCTGCATGTATTTTTCATGTTCTGCGGGATGTACAGCTACAATTTGATTGTTTGGATTAGCGAAGGTAATAAATAGGATTAATAAAAAAAAAGGTTAAGAAAGTTTCTTGTGTCCTGACCCAAACTAAGTCATAAAATGTTCGATCTTGAAAAGCACCTCGTGCGTCGTATAAATTACAAAGGGGATTACTTTAAAATCTAAGCCAAAACTTTGAGAAGTATAAAAAATGTTATCTATTTTTAAATTCTAAGTTCTAAGTTCTAGGTACTATGAGAGCGATTGATTATTTGATTTAATGTTTACCTCAAAAACAAGGCGCTATCCTCAACCAAACAGGTCCATATGACCGAGTAAGCCACTTCATATACAGCGCATCCATCAGCGGACACAGCTGCATCATCCAACAAATTGATAATGGATACGACTGCAGCGCAGAGGCAAGAAGGGAACAATGAGTGCGCTGAATGCAAGTGGTGACCGGTATTGCGAGTTTGCGCTCCTTCATTCTCCTCGTTGTCCGCTTTAATTGTGATTAAGTTTTAGTAAGTACCTATTCAGGATGTCTCTTAATGACGAGCTAATATTTGAGGAAGTGAATTATCAGGCTATTTTATGACCAAAGTCCATATGAACATACAACGACTTAAATTTATTATTTATTCAACATTGATCGGATTTTATGCAGTTTGCATATTTTTAAAGAAGAAATGCATATTTTAAGAACTATTACATATTCAAGAATGTTTTGGGATTTAAGTGTTATTTTCTTAAGTTTTATGCCCCAGCCGCCGCGCCGCGCCGCCTGAAAGGTGCGGCGCCTGAGCACCTAATCTCGATATAGATTGGGCTTTCCCTAAGAGGGCAATAGATAGATAGATAGATAGATAAGCATTTATTTCAAAGCAAATTTGTAAGTTTACAAAGTTTGAAATACGTCAAAGATATATATAAAATAATAACAAACATAATAAAAAACAAATTACACAATAAAACACCACAAATCTAGACACAAAATATAGAGCCCCCATCGACATTATCATTAAAGTCCAGGCATTCCTGAATGGTGTAGGGTTCAATGCCATTTAAATAATCAAATAGGAATTTTTTAAATTGTGAAATATTATTTACGTTTTTAATTTTAGGTGGCAAATTGTTATAAAAGGTGACAGCTGCATAATGACAACTCTTTTCTGTCAAGGTTAATTAATGTATTGCAAAGTTATACTTAGTCTAACAATTTACCTCTTGTGCAATAAGCATGGTCTCTCTTTAAATTCTGGAAATTTTCGGGATGTTTTTTGAAAAACACAATGCACTCATAAATATAAATTCCGGATGCCGTTAAAAGTTTTTGTGTTCTAAATACACCACGCCATGATTCAGTGTAATCCATATTTAATAAAATTCTTAAAGCTTTCTTTTATATAAAAATACTCTAGACATGTTTGAAGCTTGGCCCCAAAATATTATACCATATCTCAATAGAGATAGAAAAGAACTGTGGTAAACCATACGGCCAATGTCGTAGCTTACATATCTAATTGTTATTCTTAGCATATAGCATTCCGTTGCTAGTCTTTTACAGAGGGAGTCAATATGACAATCCCTCTTAAAATTTCCATCAATATACAAACCCAGAAAATTGAATGAGTCTACAATAACAATCTCAGTACTTTCTATCTTGATAGTATCAGGGACGTCCCTCTTATATCGAGAAGTCTTAAAGATAATGCACTGCGTTTTTCCTGTATTCAAGATAAACCCATTGTCGGGAAACCATTTTTTTAATAATAAGAACTGTTCTTCTGAATGGCGCAATAATGTGTTGATATTTTTATTCCTAATTAATATAGGTTTGTGTCATCAGGGTAGTTTACAATAGTTGTTAAAGTATTAAAAACAGCAGAAAGCAGGTCATTTAAGTAAACAATAAAGAGGAGTGGCCCAGCTAATTAAGTAATAAAGAACATAAAGTAATAAACTATTCTTCTATTGAGAAATTGCATTAGTCTGTGCGTTTCTTTGGCCAGATGTTTTAACTAGAATTTCTTTACCTACACCTTATACCTCCTATAAATTATTAATTTGTTCACATTTCTTACAGTTTACCAGTAGTATTGAGGTCGTAGCGGCAGTTAGTATTGTACGCCCAAGCAAAGTGAAAATGAAAACGAAAGTGGCGATTATGTCGAAAATACGAAGTATTTTTAGGATTCTTTTGGCCGGCGATCAAGGTTTACAAGATGAAGGTCGGTCCCATTCAGTAAAAGTTGAAGCAGTCATTTGAGACTTTTGAAAACGAAAACTGTAAATAATTTGGACATTGAACCTGCCTTAGTTCCAAAATTAAAATTTTGACTTCAGTAGATGTAGCGAGATCGTTTTCTTTGTACAAACTGGTCCTTAGTAATAGACCTTCCAATTTTTTAGGTCAAAACCTTGAAGCACACGTAATAACTAGTGCATTTTATAAGTTTTCAAATTAATATTAATATAAGTTTGATATAAAATTAATATATGAAAATTGTATTTGTGTTTTAATAAAGTATATACAA